>APFE031593958.1:0-13629 GCA_000404065.3 Pinus taeda | reverse complement strand
TTTGAAACACTGCTTCGACTAAAAACCCTAGTGTAAAAGATATTTTTTATTTTGAAATGCTAACAGTATAGACAGTGGATGTCAACAATATCATTGACTGCCAGAACAATCTGCCCATGCATATGCTCTTCCTTGATTAGGATATTGAAGATAGGCAAAGGAAATTATACCAATGAGATAGATCAATGCTTCAGAGAATGAAGATCGGTGGATACTCCTGGACTTATTATGGAGATTGAAGACATAGAAAAAGTCAGACATTCCTTAGAAGTGAAGTCAGATGATCTTTGGTATAATAGAGATTTGTTCCTTTCACTTCTTCATAGGCACCTTACTAGCTAGTGCTAGTGAGAAGTATCAATGAGTTCTGAGGGAGCAACATATCTTTTCTTACTATGCCAACTATATGCCCTAGACTTGAATCTAAACAACGAATTGTCAACAATGGTGTCTTGTCAATTAAAAAAAAGCTCAACAATGCCTTGTGGATCTTAAATTCAACATGTTTATTTATGCTGGTCTCTGTAAGATTACAGCCTTCATTAGGAGTTCTTTTCATGGTCATATAAGATGATGTCATTTGATGCTATTGGTTAGATTACATATAAATAGCGAATTCTCAACAATGGTGTCTTGTCACTTAAAAGATACTCAACCGTGCCTTGTGGATCTTAAATTCAACATGTTTATTTATGTTGGTCTCTGTAAGATTACAGTCTTCATTAGGAGTTATTTCCATGGTCATATAAGATGATTCCATTTGATGCTATTGGTTAGATTACATATATATGGAGTATAGATTCCATATTAACTATGCATTAGTGCCAAAATATGTCGCAGAGAAGCAATGTAGATTGATGCCATTCATTCAAACTGACTTTTTTGTAGAGGAACGTGTCAGTCGACCTGTGTGTTAATGTTATACATAATGCAGAGGAACAAAGTCTTATACATTGTGAGCCATATGAAATGTGTAGAGCCAAGAGCCATTGGTAATAGAATTGGCAGTAACAACATACCAAGTAGCTCTGCTATTGCCGTTCAATTAAGCTACGAAGCTGAGCTATGTAGAAATTAAATCTCAACTAAATTTGGAAGATGAAGATCTTATTCGACTTCTGTATTTAGTTTCAGGTGGAAAGAACAAGATTCTTCTAAAGGAACCTAGCACTGCAACAATATCTACAAGTGATAATTTTGAATTCAATACTCCCTTTTCGCACAAGTTGAAAAAGATTAAGTTTCCACTTACAGATATGAATGCAAATGAGAGGAATAGAGTGATCGAAAATGTAAAAGAAGACAGACATTTCTAAATAGATTCAACAATAGTTCTCATCATGAAAGCTAGAAAAATCTTACCTCAGCAACAACTACTGAGTGAGTGTGTTGAACAGCTCCAAAGCACATTCAAGCCCGAACTTAAAGCAATAAAATCCAGAATTCAGGACTTGATCTCAAAGGAGTACCTGGAACGTGACAATGAAAACAGTAATTTATTGAGATATATATCCTAATATCGTTGATTGAGATGCAAGTCGAAAACAAATCTGTAATAAAACTTATGGTTAATTTTGTTTTATTTTAGAGAAATAAAACATATCACAGATTGGATTTTCCATGTGATTTCGACTGACTAACATAAAAATACTATGTTTTGCAATAGAGGATGAAGAAGTTTTCCAGGTCACTTGCAAACCACTCACCCAGTTCTACCTTCAAGAGGAGGGACTTTAGATAATGCATGGTTTTTGTGCCACAACTCATCACAGGAGAGAACACTGCTCGACACATGCTACTATTCCTTAAAATTTGTTTTATGTTTCAGAGAGGGAGTTCCATCCCTTCTTCTACAAGGAAATAACATAAAGTGGAGATGGATCGATATAGAAGTTGAAACTATTAGGATCTAAAGGAGTGGTGGTTTTATCCACTACTCTGGCTAGTGTCTAAAAAATATAAAATTTAGGTTTGGTGGTTGTGAATTCCATTGTCACTGAAGGTAGGTATAGCCTAATTTTGTGTCCACCAGAAACCTATCAATTATTTTGGCTTTACCCTCCTTACCCTTCCTTTCATTACACCAATCTTACAAATAGCATGCACTTTCAGAACCTAACCACATTTTTCCAGTGTAAGTGAACACCTAGGATCAATTTCTCAATCTCTTCTTTAGCTTTAATGGGCTTCTTCCCCTTACCTTTGTTGGTAGCAATGTTTTTGATGTCGACCAATCAAACTGTAGTCAAAGAGCCCCCAACTCCAATGGTTTTTCAGACTGGTTGCGCTTGATCTCCACGTCCAAACATTCAATGTGTGAAGAGATAACAACAAATTATTGGAACGGTGGCCAATTATAGTTTAAAATGCTGTCTTGGTAAACAATTGTTTCTATTGGACAGGCAGGTTTCTTAGCTGTCAGGATTCAAATGTTTGTACCTCCACCGACCTCCTTCATTACTTGTATGTGATGGACATTGCGAGTCAACCGACTTGAGTTAAAAACTACAAGCGTCGATCTCTGAGAAACCAGTACATAGCAAATTTTCTTCCCAAGAATTGGATCCATTAGAAAACACATTGCGTCACAATAGCGTTGATGTTGTTTATATATTGATCACAATCAAGGTTCAACTGAAAGAGGCCATTTGTGAGGACAACAGACACTCGAACCTAAGTGGAGCAATGGATAACAATCATCAGCATCAGCATAATAATTAATGAATTTCATATGAGGAAATCAACAGAAAAAGGGAGATGTGTACATAGCTAGGAATATACTAATGCATTCATTGCTTCGGCTTTCTTGTGGTGTTGGAAACTAGGCCTATTTTCATGGGATACATAAACTAACCGTGGCAATTCATTGCCAAAATTGTCAACTCCCCCTGATTCAGTCACTAACGGAGGCAGCAGAGCATTTTCAAATGGTGTGCCAGTAACAACCTTATCATTATCTTATGTAAGCTCATGATTTTTCAATGGCGTACTACATTTTGGTCCAAATAATTTGTACAAGCAAGGAGATATATCATGGCCCTCAGTATGTCCAAGTGTCTTCAGTGGTGTGTCGAAGGATTCCATCCTTTGTTCCAGTGTAGGTGATGACATATTCTGTGAAACAAATTGTTTACTTATCTCCTGAAAAGAAAAAATGAAAAAATGTCAAGCATACAGTGCACCAACTGTGTACTATGTTCCTTAAGATGAATATGATAAAGAATATGGAAAAATATGAAGTTCATACATAATTTAGCTTACCTTTTCAGAATCCTTTGCTGCTGTTTCATTTTCTTTGTGTAGATTCTATAGCTTCCATAAACTAAGTTGTCCCACTAGCCCATCACGACTCTCTTTTAATGAAATGTGCATAGCCTCATCACTTCCTATGGATTGCCTTGGCTTGTAAACATAAATGGTATCTATGGTTATCTTTGTGCTTCCATTAAGTTTTCAATTCATCGGGCTTCTGGAAGGTGTAGCATAGAATGACTCTGGAAGTTGTCCTTGTAAGTCCAATTGAAAAGTTTGCAATCTATTGCTCAAAGTCAGTATTCCGTCTACAATTTGGTTATTTTTGAATCCCCTTTACTAGGAACATTCATATCAGCCAAAATAGTAGAACCTTCAGCTACTCCTCCAGACTCCACATAATTTTCTGTAAGGAGAATACTTTCAAAATGCTTTGTCCCTTCCAAAACCATAGCATCCCTCTCCATGACAGACAAATGGTCTCCAAGTGGGACATGCAGTGACAAATATTTAGTCTCTGATGTCACATCATTTTCTATAAGCTCAAGCTTTTTCACTGGGGTATCATATTCTGGCCCCTCAGCATGTTCAAGCCTCTTCAATGGCTTATCCACGGAAAGTCGTTGATTGCACACATCCTTGTCTTTTAGAAGAGATTCATTCATACTTAAACAAGGGGATATATTGTAACTTTTTCTAAGTTATGAATTTTTGGATGGAATTCTGTAGTCTAGGCCAAATAAGTTTCTTAAACAAGTTGTTATATTATATCCCTCCGTAACCTCATGGATCCTCAACAGAGTATCTAATTGGGATGGTTCCTGCTTGCTCACCACAATCTGTATATTTTCTCCAACTTTGAAATTTTGGGTCTTTCCAGCTTCCTGGCCATTGTTTCCCTCAATTTTGGTAGGGTCAATGAATCCCTCATGTTTTCTGTTGTTGTCCATATCAAACAATTGTTCTCTAATTGGACTTGCAGCAGTTATGCCATCAACAATAAAAATTCTTTCCTGGCATGCTCCATCTCCAACTTCATTCTTTTCCGCAGCTATATTATATCCCTCTGTAACCTCACAGGTCTTCAAAGGATTATCCAATCGATAAAGTTCCTGCTTGCAGGTAGCTTCTGTAACAATCTCTGAGATATTTTTTGGAAGAGAATCATCAATACCTGAACAAAATAATGCATCATTACTCTCCATAAGATTTGTCTTATCTAATGGATCACTAAAGTCCAGTACCAAAAAAAGAATTCAAGCAAGAAGACATATCAAGGCCTTCTGTAAGCATAGGCATCTTCAATGGAGTATCCACGTTAGAAGGTTCTTGGTTGCTGGCAACTGTGTCTACTTTCACAAGTCGTATATTTTCTCCAACTTTGAATTCTTGTGTCTCTTCAGCTCCATTCTGTATATATTGTTCTTCCTGGTCATCCTTATTACCATACTTGAAACAAGTCATTCATACTGTTATGATTTGAAACCTTGCTTCGACTGAAACCCCAAGTGTAGAAGATAGTTTTGATTTTATAATGCTAATAGTATAGACAGTGGATGTCAACAATATCACTGACCGCCAGAAAAATCTGCCCATGCATATGCTCTTCCTTGATTATGATATTGAAAATAGGTAAAGGAAATTATACCAATGAGATAGATCAATGCTTCAGAGAATGAAGATCGGTGGATACTCCTGGACTTATTATGGAGATTGAAGACACCACAAAAGTCAGACATTCCTTAGAAGTGAAGTCAGATGATCTTTGGTATCATAGAGATTTGTTCCTTTCACTTCTTCATAGGCACCTTACTAGCTAGTGCCAGTGAGAAGTATCAGTGATTTCTGAGGGAGCAACATATCTTTTCTTACTATGCCAACTATTTTCCCTAGACTTGAATCTAAACAACAAATTGTCAACAATGGTGTCTTGTCACTTAAAAAAAAAAACTCAACAGTGCCTTGTGGATCTTAAACTCAACAAGTTTATTTATGCTAGTCTCTGTAAAATTACAGTCTTGATTAGGAGTTCTTTCCATGGTCATATAAGATGATGCCATTTGATGTCTTTGGTTAGATTTCATATAAACAACGAATTCTCAACAATGGTGTCTTGTCACTTAAAAAATACTCAACAGTGCCTTATGGATCATAAATGCAACATGTTTATTTATGCTGGTCACTGTAAGATTACAATCTTCATTAGGAGTTATTTCCATGGTCATATAATATGATGCCATTTGATGCTATTGGTTAGATTACATATATATGGAGTATTGATTCCATATTAACTATGCATCAGTGCCAAAATATGTCGCAGAGAAGCAATGTAGATTGATGCCATTCATTCAAACTGACTTTGTTGTAGAGGAACATGTCAATCGACCTGTGTGTTAATGTTATACATAATGCACAGGAACAAAGTCTTGTACATCGTGACCATATGAACTATGTAGAGCCAAAGACACATCTATATATATACAGAGGACAGTGAGACACATATGTGTAGTGAAGCCTACTAGGTCGCAGAGGAACAATGTCTCTATGTCAATGTGATCATTGATGAATGGATGAACAGTGTACAATGTAGTATACAAGAGATGGGAGACTGTAACTGAGAGCAATAAAAAGGTCCCTTAAGAACAATGAATATTTAGAGCAAGAGACTTCCTGTAGCGAGAGTCATGTAAAAAAACCTACAAACTTTGTAACCAGAGTCATTACATCAGAGGGAACAACACATCAGTACTATCATTACTGAGACAATCCATCATTTAACTGGAACAAAATCATACATATCTTCATGAGGGAACACATTCTTACAGTCCACACAATCAATTGAAATGTTTGCTTCTGTTTCAAGAATAGAATCAATTATCCCTGAACAAGGGAACATATCATTATTATCTTGAAGCTTCGCTCGTTTAATTTGTTCTAGAATTATTGCAGCAAATCATTAGTAGCTGGGTTGTGTCTCTTCAGCTCCGTTCTATATAGATTGTTCTTCCTGGTCATCCTCTTTTCCCTCAATTTTGTTAGGGGCAATGAATCCCTCATGTTTTCCATGGCTGTCCATATCAAACAATTTTTTTTTAATTGGACTTGCATCAGTTATGCCATCAACAATACTAATGCTTTCTTGATATGCTTCATCTTCAACTGCATTTTCTTCTAGAGCTACATTGTAAGATCCACGTTCTACTTAATCACCATCTGTTAAGGGAATTTGGACATTCTTGGTGATATGCTCAATTACATCTTCCTCGTTTTGAGGAGTTGAACCATACAACTCATTTAGGTTATAAAACTCATTTCCATTGTCTGAAAAGTTGTCTTGATGCACTTCATCCTTTGAAGCTTGAATGTTCTCATATGTTCCTTGAAGTTCGTTGGACATATCTACCTATTCAGGATTTCTCACTTTCATGCAAACCGCATCAGGAGAGCCATCATTTTGCTTGTGAAATATAGTTTCTTCAACATCCTGAGTTTCAGCCATTGAAGTAAGTTCATAATGCTCCTTTCTTTGATATACAGAGTCATGAAATCCTTCGCTAGTTTTGGGATCACTCAATTCATCTTCTTGAGCTTCACCATTAACCAGTGAGATGTGACTTTGCTGAACATCATTTAGAACTAAAAGCTCCTCTTCACTGCATTCCCCAGGTGCTTGACCTTCACTATATGATTCCAGCTATGACAGATTTTCTAGAGACAAAGCCTAAAGAACCAACCAGTAACTATGTCTAATGGGAGGCAAAAGGTTCCAAGGTATTTTCCAATGTTAACGAATACAATAATTGTCTCAGATAATCACAAATTTCTCCGGTTAGAAGTGGCTAGCTAACAGAATGTCTACAATTCCTCTGCCCTAGGATAAAATAATGCTAATTTGGAAATAGAGAGTTAGGGCTCATAATAATCCATTCATTAAAATTACTGAAAAATAACCCTACGCACAAAAAGTTTAGGGGATTCCATCCGTTGTTCACATAATGTGTATAAACAGTGCGGACAATGTCAAAGTTGGTGAGGGTAAGTTCAGACGGATCAACTAAGCTCTGTGTTGCGTCTTTATAAGCCACATATATTTGTCGCACTGCCTCCCTGACCCGTGAACTTTCTTTCTCTCTTGCCACCAATAGCTTCAATTTATGGAAGATCCGGTATTGCTGGCCCTTTTTCGTTCCCACCGCGTCTTTTTCTGTTTTTGGTTGTCCTCCCAAGTCCCCTCCTTCCACATTTTTTCCTATTCCAAATCGGGGTTTTCCCAGAGCGAATGTTCTATGGTCAACATATTGAAGATGGAGCGAGATCCATAGGTTCCAGCGCTGGCCCTTTTTCATTCCCATCGCGTTTTTTCTGGTTATCCTCCCAATTCCCCTCATTCCACCTTTTTTCTATTCGAAATCGAGGTTTTCTGGAGCGAATCGGGGTTTCCTGGCACGAATGATCTACGAGGTTTTCTGGAGCGAATCGGGGTTTTCTGGTGTGAATGATCATAGATCAGCGCATCAAACATGGGAGTGAGATCCATAGCTTCCAGCACTGGTTTTTTTTTCGTTCCCATCGCCTTTGGTTTTCTGGAGCGAATCGCGGTTTTCACAGCCCATTGAACATGGCAATGAGGTCCATAGGTTCCAGCATTGTTAGGGGAGGCCAAAAAACAATAATCTATTTATATGGATTTGGTGCTTCCTACCAGTTGGGGCTAACAAAGCACATTATGGAGGTCACACTTCCTAGGGTGCTTACTAAAAACTTGATGCAATCCAAGTGGTGACATTTGATCTACATACTAACAAATGTGATTTATTCCCTTTAAGGGTTTCTGCGTAAAGATATGTGTATGGTACTTGTAACACTCCTCCCTTGTGTACTAAATTATTGTAAACCTAAGCTAAGTTAAATCTACGCGTGATATCCTTCCTTGGGTTTTAAATGTTGTAAACCTAAGCGAAGGAAATATAGGTGATATGTAATATGAAAAGAAAATGTGTTGTTAAATAAATTAATAAAATAAATCACTTGGAGGGTGGAGTACCAAGTGAGAGAAGATGCTTGCTAAATCCCGTGAGGAATGGGATAGGGATGAATCTTTCAAGATAATATTATAGATGTGATTCTAGATAAGCTTAGATGGATTGGATATCCATTGGATGGATGGGAGATAAATATCCATGAGATATAAAATATTTGCGGGAGAGAAAGGCAATATTTTATGTGGAAAAGAGTGGTGGGAGATAAAGATGAGATTTGCCAGAAAATACCTAGGAAAATGGAAAAATCCATAAAGCAAGATGCCGCTAATGGTAACTAAATCATGAAAGAGGGTATTCAATACCCAGTGCATCGATCAATTGAGGATAGTTGATCCTTGGAAAGATCTTCGGCTAGGAGCTGATAAAATATATAATTTACTATGTATATAACATGTTATTATATGGTCCTTATAAAATAAGGATCTCAAATTGATTAGATTATGGTATAACTGTGCATAGTGACTTATGCATGATGGGAGTGTGGAAGCATTGACATTCAAATCCACTCCATATAAAATATTATGATGATATTAAATCACATAAAGACTGATGGGGTTTATGGATAAATAGAAGAGTAGTCCTTATCCAATGAGGATTTAATGATGTTATCATTCTTTCATCATTTGAAGTGAAGAAACTGGTCTAGTAAGGCTCCAAGATTCGTGTACTAAATCTGAAGTATGTTCTACCAGAATTGGTCAACAATAAAAAGGATCGGCGGAACTAATTTGTTGAATAACATTTCTCTTACGTGTATAAAAATGTGGTATGATTTCGATGGCGTATTTATCCCTCTAGCCCCCTTCCTCATATTATGTTGTTGACGAACTTAGGACTTTTGGTGTTTCAAACTCCAAATTATGACCTCCTGCAAAAGTTTTTCATGTGCTCGTCTTAGTGATCGAAGGCAAAAATTGCCGTGATATTGGACTGATTTGGTACTTAGCTTAAATATCGGGTGAAACATGGGGAGTCTCCATTAATGGAGAACCAATGTTCTTTTGAAGCTAGATTCTGACAAGCCCACAGGCAGATCTAGGAGAGATCGACGACTTTGATATCAATCATAGTATAAGAGGGGTAGAGATGTAAATTGAGAAGGGGGTGAGGCACTCGAACTCTTAGTTTACAATCTGGCCTATTAAACTACTACAGGGAAAATCCACATGGCTCGTCATATCAAGCTCATCCCTTGTGACCCGCCGCCTGGGGAGTTGATAATTGTCCTGACTAGGCATGAGAAAAGTAGCGAAAGCTGAGAAAGCAGTGATTATTTCAATTAGAAGTTTTCACAAATGGAATGATGGCCGGCGGGTAAGGCAATAACACCATCCAAATATTAGAAATGAGAGAAATCCCAAACACTGTTATAAACAATAAAAAAGTTGCATGTATGGTTACGCTATTGCAAATATGAGGCATGGGAAAGTTGTCGTATATTTTTTTCAGAGAAAACCATGGTTGTAAGTTTAAGGAATGCATCCAAGCAATAGCACTATTAAAAGCCAACTTTTTGGTTTACGGATCTCGAAATGTGATCTACGGACATGTTGATAAAAGCTATCACATAACACACTGTTATTCTAAATAAAGATATGGATAGGATGATGATCTAGATTAATGGAGTAATACATGTCTATAATCCTTATCTAACCACTATGACATATAAACCTTACTAACATGGGCGGTGGCTTTTATTGTTATTTAAAGAGGAAAGAGTGGATAAGCTATAAGATTTCTAAGTCATGCCAATAACCAAATTGAGAAAAAGGTTACTATAAAAGCAACACCCTCTCTATAAAGATGATTCACTGCAAGCTCAATCATGCATCCTTCTCCTTTTTCCTTTGTGTGGTTCCTCCACTTATTATAGCCAAATTTAAAATTCATTAATAAAAAAGGAAGAGTATAGGGTTCAAGAGTAGCAGTATTTTTAGTTATTATTGTCACTTCCACCATCATGCCTGTTCTTGGCAAGGGAGACATTGGCTTCCACTGTCCTCCAAGTGGAGGCTTCATCATGTCTAGATGAAGAAATGAGGCGAGAGGCCAGCGATGCGCAATTGAAGGAAGGGCGGAGGCAAGATCCATTTTTGGTTGGCTTATAATATTCGACAAGGAGTGAATGTAAATATGGCATGAATATTTACTTCATTTAAACTTGAACCAGTTGATTCCCTGGGTATTTGAAATTTCAAGGACGTGAAATTCAAATTTCTTATTCACCTTTCGCTAGATGAAAAATTTCCTAATTGTGGCTCATAATCTACTAAATCTTTCCTCTGACCTTACCTCTTATTTATTTTGATAAACCTGGTAGCAATGAATGCCTATGATAATGGATCTATATGTTTCATATATAAAGGAAATTAGTTTTAAATTATAGTAGATTTACTGATGTTCTCCACCATTCTGTTTAGTTACTACTTGCATGAAAAATGTTGTGTGGTTACTTCTAACCCTTTTAAATTGTTAAATCATTTAGCTCATATACGTAAATGTGGTGTTATCTATAAGCACATGAATGACTTACATGTACCAATTATACATGAGTATATTTATCTAGGCAATCGTCCAAGTCTTCAAGGCAAGTGCGCCTAAGAAATGCGCACTTCCTTCCTTGTGCGCAGTTTCCACTTGTGTTGTGAAGATATGCAATGATCTTCGTTGGTGAAATGAGCTCACACGCTCACCTCTTTATAGGTTCCAAGCGTGGTTGTGTGTGGGGGTGGTCGGCCCTTGGCCGACCCCCAATTCCGCCACAAACGCGCCCTAAAACCTTATCATGGCTGTCGGCCTTGCCAATGCAAGCCTCTCCTCACGCCATATAATTTTTCTCAACGCTCGGTCATATTTCCAAGTCGCTCGCTTATCGTCGCAAACCTGTTCGGAGTAATGTCGCATTTTGTGCGACGGAGCCATCACATGCCCGTTCGGCACGCGCCCGTCGTGCGCGCCTGCCCGGTCGCCCAGCAAACTTTGATACCCTTAAAGTTAAATCCGCACCGATAGTAACTACAACAGTCAACTGAAGATTATTTACAGTCAACTGTACTCTATCTAAGAGAGAACTGAGGATTATTATAGTTATAGATCGCAATTAAGTTGCGAACAACGATATTTATAGTATAGTTCAGATTCATAATTAACTATGAACTCCATCGAATAACGGATACGTTACGTGATGCCGTTAGAATCCAAAGAGATTGAATGAAGTTAAAAGGTACAACCCATTGCCCACCATGCAATTAGAGATTGGATTTGAAGCTCAGTCCCACTATGCAATCCATTGCCCCTTATGCAATGAGAGATTGGATTGGCTGAGACATTGAAGCTCAGCCCCACTATGCAATCAGACGATACAATCCATTGTCATGAGTTGTAAGTGCCCTACAATCGAGTTGTTGTTGTAGAGACATTAATGAGAGGTTGGATTTGAAGCTTAGCGCACTCAGTCCCACAGTCGGAGTCTTCATAGCAGAGCTGAATGGAACGCTTTATGGTGAAGCCATGATGAGCTTGGCTGTGAAGAATCTGAATGTGGCAGTGAGGATGCAGATCAAGCGCTAACTGCATGGAGTGTTATTTTGAAAGCTTATTATGCCAAAAAAATGGGCAAAATTGGATTTTTTTATATGAGTTGTGTGTATTTTGCATAAGACCGTAGAATTTGAACACTAAATCTAATTGAGAGTTGCAAGAAGAGTAGTTCTCCAGGCGACCTTTTAATTACTTATTATGAGTTAATGAAGTGATTTAATATTAATTATTATGAGTTAATAAAGTGATTTAGTATTTAAGCGATTTAATCTTAACGTTGTTAATTTAATGCTGTTAAGTATAGTTTAAGAATTTGTTTTCATAAATTTTAAAATTTGTTAAATATTAAATAATGTTTTTGTTTTTAACATCGAGTTTATATAATGTTTTTATTTTCTTGATCAGAAGAATAGATAGTGTTTGATTTATAAGGGAATATAACTTTATATTTATGAAGATGGTAGAATTGAAAATTGTATTTTTGATTTTAGAATCAGGGTCACTTTTATAATGGAGTGTTGTATATATATTTTTTTGAATTGTGATGAGATAAGAAGTTGGATTTTATGTAGTGAAAGTATTTCATTTCTGTCACCTTAAGTGATAGGTTTGTGTTTGTGGATTTATTATTGGATGGAGGATATGTTATTGAATTTTCCATCCAATTGTGTATACTTTGAGTTTCATGTTATATATATATATATATATAACTCAATCTTCATTCATTTGACAAGTATTAAATTTGAATATCTTGGTTTTTTTTTTGCTTTGAAACATGGAGACTTCATATATGCATAAGTATAAAAACAATTGAGGAAGAAAATGAATAATACAAACTATATGTTGTTTTATTTTATTTTAAAATTGTATATTGAATTCTAAATTAGATATTGGAACAATATTATTTTGAATAAGTGTAATTAAAAATATCACAGTGTTTCTTAAAAATTATTTTTTACTATATATTAGAATTTACAAGTTAAATATAGATTTCACTTGAAAATTTAAAAAATGAATCTTTTAATATAGTTAATGAAAAATATTTTTAACACATCATATAATCTTAACTATAATAGTTTATGACAATTTCTTATATTTAAGAGTAAATGAATTCATGAATCAATTTTTCATAATTTCGTCATAATATTTTAATTAAAAACAACATTTTTTTATTCTTAAAATTTTTGACTTATTTTTAATATAGTAATTAACAAAAAAACAATAAATTCATAAAATTGCAATGTTTATCAACTAGTCATATAATTAAATAGTTACACCAACTCCTTATTTATAATGTATCATAAACATATATTTATTATTACTATTTTTTAATAAATATATATTTATTATTAGGGTTTTTTTGATGCCACTAATATGAAGACCTACAGGCTACTAGTGTAAGTATCATTCCTACCTGACATACTCCGCTTGGTCCCCCCGAGGGAATATGTAGAGTGCTCACCTGAGTGAGCGAAGGTGAGGGGGCCCTCGCCTGACGATAGGAAGGTGAAGCTAACACATATAATCGAATTCGTGCTTGGTAGTGTCAATCAACTCATTCAAGTACCCAAGCCCTCCATATGCAACCTTCTTTCTCTCACCTCCCTCACTCGAACCTTTCCCTCACCCGATAAAGCACTCGTTAGATTGATAAGTGACCATCGATCCTTGGCCTAGGGGTGGTTTCTAGAAAGCTGTATGGGCGAGTCAGTCTTGCGTGGTCCCCGTACTCGGCCGAAGTAAGTTAGTAGATTCGTGCTGGTTATTCGGGGTAATGAGCAGCCGCGGTTTAAGC
>APFE031593955.1:0-29737 GCA_000404065.3 Pinus taeda | reverse complement strand
AGCTACTAAGGTATGTGCCTTACCTCAAGGAGGAGAAGGCCAAGATTCAGAGATTCACTAGTGGGTTACTGATTGCATTCAAAGACAATATTGAGCTATATGAGCCTATATCATTGGAGGAGGCCATCTGAAAGCTAAAGTATTGTTATGAGCAATCGAAGTGTAGATTTGAGACTAAGTCAGATTGGAAATGTAATACAAAGAACAAAGGAAAATGGGACAAGAAGTGAGAAATACCATAGGATTCAAGTAATAAAGAGAATGCAATTCCATATAAGAATCAATGCATCTGACATAGGATAGGGACATTGATCTGAGGAGTAGAACAAGGATGCAGGTTGGAAGCCTATAAAGTGTTGGACTTATGGAAAAGAGCATCGTAGGAGAGATTGTTAGCATAATCAGGGTGGTAGGTGATCTAGGTGGATATGGGTGGCCACTTTCCTATTCCACTTGGATCCCCACCATTGTTTCTTTTAGTTTTTTAGTTTCCTTAATTGTAGCACAGTGTAATATTTTTGGCAATTTTTTTGGGTCCTAAACTTCCGAAGTCATTTTGAGGCCCTAAACGATGTTTTATTTGGGAAAATCACTAGTGGAGAATACTAGTTTTCATCTTGGTATTCATTGTCAATAGTTATAGTCCTCAGATAGATATTTCTAACAAGGTATCATACGCATCAAATGAAGATTGTATGCCAAAGTTACAACCCCGGGAAGTTGAAGTACCAATTTACCCCAACGGGGCCCATAGTTTGGCATATCATCTCCCATGGTTAGCTTTTTGGATATTTGGGTTTTTCCATTGCTTTTCAATAATAAATAGGCCCTCAAGACCCATTGTAACACAGTTCAGAGGCATGTAGCCACCACATCTCTTCTCAATGATAAGCTACCATCGCCCGAGCTAGTCTTATTTCCATTATGTTTGTAAGCATATTTCAGTATTTTATATTAATGAAATGAAGTGTTATTTCTATTGCATTTTTGTATTTATGGCTATATCTATAATTTTTTGTGTTCTTATTTAAATTCAGATCAGTCGTATCAGAGCGGTCAGATCTTTCTATGTTTTTATTTGCATGTCACCAACGAGGTCGGGATATAAAGAGTTATGGCTTGAACTAGTCAAACCTTTGCAAGACCAGCCTCACAAATATCGACGACCTCCCATGGGGGAAGAAAATAAAGATGAGGGAGTAGGATATCCTATCAAAATATCTCTTGAGGAGGCCCCCGAGAAACAAAGGAACGCGATTATGGATAAATTTCCCTAGATCCTTCAATAGTTTCCCACCGGCGGTGCATCCAGATCCAACAGCCACTTTGGAGGCACCACTCCTTTTAAGGTACAAGTTAACTTTGACATTCCCATATTTGAGCGCCAAATAGTTGCAGACATTGTAGATAAATGGTTAAATCTGCTAGAAGGATACTTTTATGTTCTTGATTTTTCCATCCGAGAAAATATTAATTTTTCTCTTCTCAAAGTTGTCCCCCACGTCAAGGACTGGTGGAAAACCTATTGTGAGCAAAAGGATGAAAATGCACCATCACTGTTTTCAAACATAACCAATTGGAATTCATTCCAAGATGTCATCAAGGAGCAGTACTACCCTATCGAGAGTTATGAGGATAAATACATAAAGTCGACCACACAACGGTAGGGAAGGTACTAAGACGTGTTGGAGTTTACCAATGTTTTTCATACCCTTCGCATGAAGTTGGGTATCAAGGATTCTGAGAAACATTTGGTGCTCAAGTACCACGGATGCCTACATAGGTACATCCAAGATGAGATGGAGTTCCTGGAAATCTCCTCGCTCGGCACGACGTACCGATACACTGTCAAGATCGAGTAGAAGCTTAAACAAAAAAATCAAGATTTTGGATCTGTGAATCTGAAGCAAGGGAAAGATGCCCCCAAACCATAGAACAAAGGACAAAGCCAAGACAGGACAAACCACCAAATCCGCAAGTAAAGAACAACACCATGAAGCCAAAGAAGAGCATGGGAAAGTGGTGTGAGTTCCATAAGAGCTCCACTCACAACACAAGTGAGTGTCGAGCCAAGCAGTCACTGGTGGTTGAGATAAAGGCTTCTGAGTCAGATGCATGTTCTGACTCTGAGTCAGAACCCGACAAGGGGAATGATAAAGGGAAGCATATTATTTATGCAGAGCCCAATGCCACCATTACCACCATGAAGATTCTAAAGGAGGAACCTAAAGATCCAAAGGAGGAGGAGCGTCTCTTCCACTCCGAGATGTGGGTAAAGGGTTCCCTGCTACAGTTCATTCTCAACAACGAGAGGCAAAAGAACCTCATTTCAGCAGAGGTCGTGAAGCAGCTAGACTTACCAATCAAAACACACCCACAACCATACACCATCAGGTGGCTTCACCAAGGATAGAATCTTCGTGACAGCCAACAGTGTCACCTTCCATATAGCATCAAGCCCTTCACGAATGATGTATTATGTGATGTTTCTCCTGTTGATGTTTGTGATGTATTATTAGGCCAACCATACTTGTGGAAGAGACATGTTGTGTATGAGTCGAGGCCTTGCGCTGTTATTGTTACCTTGGGAAATAAGTTGTATAGGATACTAGAGATAACATCGCCTACTGCCATCTCTTTGGTTACTGTAAAAAATGCATTAAGCTCATTTCCAAAACTAGGAAATTTGTTTTCCTGATGATACACCCCCAGGGAAAGAAGAATCGCTGGCCACGAACTCCAGGCAGGGTTCCTCTGCACGAAAACAACATATGGAAAAGGTCGTGGAGGAGTACGAGGACATCTTCACCTCCCCCGCAGGGGTGCCTCTACACTGTCAAGTCACGCACTCCATCGATCTGACCCCAAGTGTGTTGTTTCCCAATTTTATTTTGTAGAACGACAAAATCAAGAGGCAGATTTAGGAGTTGTTGTAGAAAGGTCACATCCGACAGATTTCATCTCCCTGTGGGAGTCCGATCATGTTGGTACAGAAGAAGGATGGGACTTGGAGACTTTGTATTGACTATCAGGCGATGAACAAGATCACTGTCCATAATAGGTACTCGATCCCACAGATTGATGACCTTATGGACCTACTCAAGGGGGGGTAAATATTTTAGCAAGATCGACTTGAAGTCCGAATATCACCAGGTACCTATCGAACCCTCCAATGCGTGGAAGACTACCTTCAAAGCCAAGGAGGGCCTTTTCAAATGGCTAGTTATGCATTTCGAGTTGAAAAATGCTCCTACAACCTTCATGAGGTTGATGGATGACATCTTGTGGCCATTCACCAACTCATGTGTAGTGGTATACTTGGATGACATCTTGATATTTAGCCATAGTTGGGAAGAGCACATCCACCACATCCGATAGGTTATCCAAACACTACGGAAACACAAGTTGTGTGCCAATTTGGATAAATGCACTTTTGGCGTGACCTAGGTTCAGTATCTGGGATACTTTATTAATGAACGGGGGGTGCATGTGGATCCATCCAAGGTCCAAGTCATTCAGGATTGGCCAGTCCCAACCACTCTGATAGAGCTCCGTAGTTTTCCAGGTCTTGCCAATTTCTACCGCACATTCATGTTGGGGTTCTCTCATATCACTTGGCCCTTGAGTCAAGTCACCAAGGGAGGAGTGAAAGCAAAAATATTTTGGTTTGAATCTCAATAGAAGGCATTCGTAGAGTTGAAACATTGCCTCTGCGCTACACCAATTCTCACATTACCATACTTGCAACAACCATTTGAGATCGAGATAGATGCCTCTGACTATGCTATTGGGGTAGTCCTTACTCAAAAGGGGTGTCCAGTGGCATATCATAGTGAGACACTTTCAGACACAGTCTGGAAGTATCCCACTTATGAAAAAGAGATGTATTCCATTGTGCAAGCCTGTCGACAATGGAAGCATTACATTTTTGGGAAGGAAATGGTCATCCACACAAACAACTGACCCTTGCAGTTCATACAAATGCAAGGGAAGTTGTAGAATGATTGCCATCAGAAGTGGTCCACATACCTGCAATAGTTCCATTTGAATATCAAGTACAAGAAGGGTAGCACCAATAATGTTGTAGACTGCCTTAGCTGACCACCGATCATGGCATTAACCACCATACTCAACTCTTATGGGTACGAGACTTC
Organism: Pinus taeda; assembly: GCA_000404065.3. Classification (NCBI taxonomy): domain Eukaryota; kingdom Viridiplantae; phylum Streptophyta; class Pinopsida; order Pinales; family Pinaceae; genus Pinus; species Pinus taeda. The sequence continues at coordinate 25,583 of APFE031593955.1, read as the reverse complement.
TAATTGGACACTTGTCTACAAAAGCAACCCAGAATTTGGCCACACATACCAGATGCATTTGGAGGGTCAACAAGTTCCATATTTTCACCTCCAAGGTGCATTATTATGCCACCTGGGACACCTATGTGTTCCTTCAAGCAAGTGTGCCAAGATGATTTGGGAAGCGCACTACAGTCGGGTCGCTTGGCATTTCGGGGTTGATAAAATAGTGGCAGTACTGTAAAAGTATTTCTATTGGTCGAATCTTCGACAAGATGTCGGTAAGTACATCAGATCCTCCACTGCCCGTGCCATTGCCAAATCGACCATCAAGAATCAAGGCCTCTATACTCCGCTGCCTACCCCTATTCGAACTTGGGAATCCATCTCCATGGATTACATGTTGGGCCTTCCTTCTAGTAAGCATGGAAATGACTGTGTTTTTGTGACTGTCGACAAATTCTCGAAGATGGACATTATGGTGTCCTGCAAGAAGAATATCACAACACAAGCCACTACTAAACTCTTATTTAAATGAGTGTGGGTGCACTTTGGAATCCCACAGTATATCATCTCATATCGGAACAATGGGTTCCTCAGTACATTTTGGTCCAGTCTCTTGTTGATGCTAGACACTAATCTCACTAAGTCCATAGCTTTCCATCCCGAAACGGATGGCTAGACAAAGGTCATCAATAGGATGATCATACACATTCTGTGCATGTAAAACTCAAAGCATCCATGCACATGGGATGATAGCCTCCCCTATGTCCAACACAACTATAACTGGGCTCTCCACATCTCGACTAGCCACAACCCTTTTCAAGTGGGCATGGGATTCCATCCAATTTGTCTCATTGTTGTGGCCATACCATTTGCAGCTACTCAGGCAGATTCAGTGCATGTCCAGTCGAAAGCCGACAAGGCAAACAACTTCATTGAGCACATTTAGCACATCCACCAACAGGTCCATGACATTCTGGAGAAATCAAATGCTAAGTACAAGTAGTTACATGATCAACATCGGGTGCCACACAAGTTTCAGGTGGGAAATAAATTCTGGTTGCATTTGCAGAAGGAACGCCTTACTGGAGCCTATCGGAAACTCAGACCACTCTGATATGGTCCTTACACCATTACCAAGGATGTGGGAGATAATTCATTTGAGCTCAACATTCCCCCATTCCTTGGCCTGCACCCAATATTCAATGTGGACCGCCTTCGACCATACTTCCCACCATTGCTGGACACATCAGACATTACAGAACAACTCACACCTACATAGTCAAATCCAGACTGAATGGAACAAGCCACAACTAATCGAATCATGGACACACAGATCAAGAACACTTGACAGCAAAGAATCCAACTATATTTAGTTGTAAAAGAAGGACAACTCCTTCACCATGGCAAGTGGCTCATCAAGGACCAAGTTTAACAGAAGTTTCCTCATCTCATGAAGGAACTCAATGCAATGGGGACCATTGCTTCCTAAGGGGGGAGGAATGAGCCAAGTGGATATGGGTGGCCACCCACCTATTCCAATTGGACCCTCACCATTGTTTCTTTCAGTTTTTTTAGTTTCCTTAATTGTAGCATAATTTACTATTTTTGGCAGTTTTTTCGGGTCCTGAACTTCCAGAGACGTTTTGAGGCCCTAAACGATGGTTTTTTGGAAAATCACCAGCAAGGATATGAGTTTTCAACTTGATATTAGATGTTAGCAGTTTTAGTCCTTAGATATATCTTTCTAACGAGGTATCATACATGTCAAACAAAGATTGTATGTCAAAGTTACAACCTGGGGAAGTTGATGTACAAATTTACCCCAACGAGGCCCATAGTTTGGCATTTCATCTCTTAGGGTTAGGTTTTTAGATGTTTGGGGTTTTCCATTACTTCTAAATAAAAAATAGGCCCTCAATCCTCATTATAACATATTTCAAAGGCATGTAGCCACCACATCTCTTCTCAGAGACAAGCTACCATCACCCGAGCTAGGCTTATTTCCATTATGTTTGTAAGCATATTTCAGTATTTGATATTAATGAAATGAAGTGTTATTTCTATTGCATCTTTATATTTATGGTTATATCTATAATTTGTTGCATTCCTGTTTAAATTCAGATCAATAGGCCTTAGATATATAGTGCACAGGAGGTGAAAATTGTTGGGGATGATGGTCATAGTGTTCCTCATATCTATGCAACACTAGATAACAGACAGGCAGACCATCAAGCATCTATCATTGAGATGAACAATAAACTTTGTGATCAAGTTGTTTCTATTTTGATTGACCCTGGACCTAAATGTAGTTATGTTATTCCTAACCTGGTGGATTAGTTTGGTTTGAATAAAGAAGTGTATGCAGATTCTTCGTTAGTGCAACTGGCTATAGGTGAAAAGAAGTGAGATCACCATTGGGTAAGAGCTTATGCATTTTATTTGAATGGTATGCCTACCTCAACGCATTTGAATTTATTACTGTTGGGATCATACATTATGTTTTTGGGCATGGACTGATTGTACGTTCATAGAACCAAGGTGGATTATTATGACAAAGCCATTGAGTGCTTGAATGACAATGGGGAACAAAGAGTTTTGCTAGGTAAGAAGAAAGCAACATCAATGAGGATGGTGATAGCTATGCAGGCAAAATGCAGCCGTAGAAAAGGGTGTATGTTATTTTTCGTACATATCTCTAGTGATAAAGGTAAGGAATTTGAGGAGGCAAGCGTTTTGAGCAAGTACCCAGTTCTACAATAGTTACAGGATGTGTTTCCCGCAGATATTTCAGAGTTTCCCCCTCAAAAGGAGGTAGAATTTTCTATCGAGTTGGTGCAAGGGGCAACTCCAAAATCAAAAGCGTCGTACAAGATGAGCATGCCCAAGTTGGTAGAGTTAAAGTTATAGTTGAAGGAAATGTTGGACAAGGGATACATTAGGCCAAGTGTATCGCCATGGGATTCACCGATATTGTTTGTGAAGAAGAAAGATGGTACTCTCAGGCTATGCATCGATCTACAGGAAGTTGAAAAAAGTGACCATGAAGAATAGGTATCCGTTACCAAGGATTAATGACTTGTTCGATCAACTGAAGGGAGAAATAGTATTCTCGAAGATTGATTTGAGATCCGAATATCACTGAGTACACATTAAAGAAGAAGACATCTACAAGACAACTTTTTGAACCAGGTATGGACATTATGAGTTTGTTGTAGTTCCATTTGGTTTAACTAATGCTACAACTGCCTTTATTTGCTTGATGAATCATGTGTTGTGTTTGTATTTGGACAAGTTTGTTATTGTGTCCATTGATGAAATATTGATATATTCTAAAAATGAAGAAGAGCATGCCGAGAATTTAGTAGCATTGTTGAGATTGGTTAAAGAGAATCAGTTTTATGCTAAAATCAGCAAGTGTAGTTTCTTTCAGACTGAGGTACATGTGGTTTCCAAGGATGGCATAGCAGTGGATCCAGAAAGATAAGAGATATCATGGAGTGGGTAGCTCCTAGAAATGTAGATGAGGTGAGATCCTTCATCGGATTGGTAGGTTATTATAGGAGGTTCATCAGGAACTTCTTGCAAATTTCTTATCCTATTACATCATTGCAAAGGAAAGGGAAGAAGTTTGAATGGATAGAGATTTAGTGTGAGGCCAATTTTGAGTAGCTTAAGTAGTTGTTGGCACATGCTTCAGTGTTAAAGATCACATACCTGGACAAAGAGTTTGTAGTGTGTACAGATGCTTGCAAGAGAGGACTTGGTGTCCTTATGCAGGATGGACAGGTGGTATGCTATGAGTCACAAAAAATGAATGAGCACGAGCAAAACTACCCCACACATGTTCTTGAGTTGGCAGAGATCATACATGCTTTGAAGATGTGGAGGCACTATCTTTTGGGAAGGAGGTTTGTATTGACGAGTGATCACAATGGCTTGTGGTATTTGACCAACCAAATCTGAATAGCAGGCAGGCTCGGTGGTTAGCCATGATTAGTGAGTTCGACTTTGAGATCATGTATATCAAAGGTAAAGAGAATAGGGTGGCATATGCTCTTAGTAGGTAGATACAAGTAAATCACATAGTAGTTATGAGCTCCTATGGGACAGATTTACAGGATAGGACCTTGCAAGCAGGTCATCATGATGACATGTATATGGATATTGTGCATAGATTGTAGAAGAGTACAGGCACAGGTACAGGTATAGGTACATGTACTGGTGCAGGTGCACATGATGTGGATTATTGTCTCATGACAGATGGATTGGTTAGATTTAGGGATAAGATATATGTACCAGATAACAGTGAGATCAAGAAGGTGATCTTGAGGGAGTTTCATGCCAAACCATATTCAGGTCACCCAAGCTACCAGAAGACATTGACCATAGTGAAGAGATTTTATTATCGGCCGAATCTGAAGAGAGATGTAGCAGAGTTTGTGGCTAGGTGCTTGGATTTTCAATAGGTGAAGGGAGAGTGTAAGCATCCAGGTGGACTTCTACAACTGATTGCAATCCTAGAGTGGAAATGGGAGGTCATTTCCATGGAATTTATCATAAGTTTTCCAAGGACAGTGAAACAACATGATTCCATTATGGTAGTGGTGGACAGATTGACAAAGGTAGCATACTTCATTCGAGTGAATTCTACATTATCAGCGAGCAATGTAGCATAGGTATTCATCACGGACGTGGTCAAATTGCATGGAGTTCCAAAGAAGATTGTGTGAGATAGGGATGCAAAGTTCACTTCAATTTTTGGAAGGATTTATTGGCAGGTTTGGGCACAAAGTTGGCCTTCAACACATCTTATCATCTGTAGACAGATGGATAGACTGAGAGGGTCAATAGGATATTGGAGGGCATGTTGAGGATGTATGTGATGCATCAGCATCGGAAGTGGGAATAGTACCTTCCACTGGTAGAGTTCTCTTACAACAATGGGTACTAGGAGTCACTGAGGATGAGTCTGTTTGAGGCGTTGTATGGGTGGAGTTGTAATACTCCCGTCAGTTGGAGTGATCCATTTAACATGGTGTTGATTGGACCAGACATGTTGGAAGACATGGAGCGGGAAATGTAGTTAATCAAGAATAATTTGAAAACAACACAGGATAGGTAGAAGATCTATGCAGATTGGAACAATTTTTTCAAGGAGTTCCAAGTTGGGGAACAGGTGTACTTGAGCATCAAACTAAAGAAGAGTTCCTTGTGCATTAGATCATGTTCCAAGCTAGCATCCTGGTTTTGTGGGCCTTTCAGGATTATTAAGAGGATTGGGCTATTAGCCTATCAATTTACACTACCTCTGATAGTGAAATTCCATGATGTTTTCCATGTGTCATTGCTTAAGAAGTATGGTAAAGATGTTGATCATGTGATTGGCTGGTTTGTACTGTAGGTGGAGCTAGATGGAGAATTCTAGTTGGATCCATAGTGTATATTGTAGATAAATATATTCATGCTCTGGAACTGAGAAATCGAGCAGGTTAAAGTTAAATTGAAGCACTTTGGGCCCGATGATGCTACATAGGAGATGGTGGATCAGATGTGGGCTATGTATCCTTCCTTATTCATTGGTTGAGTGGATGTTTTGGTATATGTTTTTGGTACATGTACATATGTATATGGATTTAAATACCACCATGAGCTATGTTATAAATCTCCAATAAGCGGTATGAGTGTCATGTCATTATAGTTGTCATCTTGTTATGTTGTCATGTTGGTTTGCTTCTCAGCAGGATAATCATTGTAAATACTACAATGAGCTAAGTTATAAATCTCCATGGGAAGTATGTTTTTCTTACAACAGCCTTGTTGGTTGTAGGTGTTAATGAACACTTAGGACATTGTTCCCCCAAGGGGGAGGCTTATGTAACATCCCAAGTGAAAATTCCATTTAATAAAAGTTAATAAAGGAAAAAGAATAACCACGGTTGATGGGACACTTATTCCAAGCTTAGTGTTGGGAAAAACCATGGTAGTGGGGATCACTTGTGGTTGATTAATGGCTAAGGAAATTGGCAAAGGCAATGGAAAATGACTTGGAAAGGAAAAATGGCATTTTGGCACATTTATTTATGAAAATAATGGAAATTGGGAGAAAATGGAGGTGAAAGGTCACAGGTTGCATGTGAGGAGGAAAATGAAGGAAAATAATGGAAAATGAAGAAAATATAGGCCTCATTAATAAAATGGCTTGTGAGGATTAGTACACAGACTTTTTTTAGTACATTTTTGGATCTCTCTCTCTACTCTCTCTCTCTCATACTCTTGGACACAGATTTTTCTTGGAGCACTCTTAGAGAGTGTGGAATATTTGGATTTTTGGAGCAAGAAGGCAAAGGAAGAGAAAGAAAGCACAAGAGGACATTGGGATCAACAACTACAACAGTTTTTTCTTGCAGGTACCGAGTTGCATGCATGTTTTCCTCACTAGTTTTGGCATGCATGGCATATGAATGTGGTTTATTGGTTATGACCTGTCACTGGCATGGATGATTACCTGGATTGACAGTGGATTTGCATAGCCTTTCCATTTCCTGGATAGCCATGGCGTTGTGGGTTCATTTCTTTTTTTTTTTTCGTTGGTTCTCATGTTTCCTTTAGCTTCGGTTGAGTTACTAGTTCCTGGAAGCCCTAGTTGGACAAACACTCTGGAAACCCTGTAACAACTTGGATTGAGTTACTAGTCCTGAAAGCGTTGGTTGGAAAAACGCTTTGGAATCCCTTGGTTGGTTTGAGTTACTAGTCTTGGAAGCCCTGGTTGGACAAATGCTCTGGAAGCCTGGATTAAGATGTGGGTTGAGTTACTAGTCCTAGAAGCCTTGATTGGAACAAACACTATGGAGCTTTGGAAGGCTTGGGTAGAGACTAATCTGATGATGGTCTTGTGATGTTTGACAGTGAGGTGGAATCACTAGTTGATGGGTTGAGGTGGTTGGCCTTTGGAATATCTGGATGGTTTTGGATTGATGTGTTTTATGAGATCCCACATTCATGCTTGGAATATGGCACGGGGGTGACTGACTGAAGAGAGTTTTGGCTCAGCCATGTCTACCGTTGGGTGGTTTTTGGAAGTCCCACAACTGGTTGGTCTTTTCATCATTAATATCAGGTTATTTGTCCTTGTTATTTTATGAGTATTGCACTATTTTATATGTGGATTACATGGTTATTGTTTCCTTGGTATTTCTGTTGCTATTATGTTGGTTATGAACATGTATTATGACAGTAGATATGAATGGATTTCATCATATTTTCACTTGTAAATGAATGAACAATGTATCGATGGCCTAATGGATAAAACTGTAGCTAATGTGTTGAGTCATCAATTCTTATTGGCGATTCTCGTATGAGTATGAGACCCCTATGCTTAGATATATTGTTTACACCACTATAATACATATTTGTGATATGTTTGACGAAAGGTCTATCATGGCTAGTAGGGGTTTAGTCAAGGTTTTGTTCAAGTAATTGTATTTGTATCATCATTCCATTGTTATCTTTCTGTTCTGAAGGTGTCATTTTCTTGGAATTTCTAATTTTAACCCATTAGAAATTCTTCTTGTACTATCTGGTTTACTTCTTCCTACTTGTTTAATTACTTAACAAGTTATTTACCATGTAAATACTGAAAATAAACACAAGTACAGTATCAACATCTACATATCATCAACTGAAAGAAAACAAGCACACAAGTGACACCATTATTTTTGGACCAATGTCCCTAGAAAAACCCAATGCGGGAAAACTAGTGCAGTTATTCATAGGGTTTTATTATTATGCAGTTTTCATAATAAAACTAGGGTGCCAGAAATGGCTCACCCAACAAATAATTCCCTCGACAGAAGTACCTCTCCTTGGAGACAAATATTTTGGTTGATCAATCACCGAATGAATGATCCCACAACAACAATTGCAGCTTCCACTGCTCTGTGTCACTCTGATAGGGATTACGTCACCCTTCCCAGCTCACCAGCACCCAGTCTACCCCATGAAAATCTTCCCAGCGCTGCCTCTTGGCTTTGCGTCATCTCTGCTAGCCCCTGCGTAGCTACTGAAGCCTCTGTGTTAGCCCTCAGACCCTCTATGTCGCCCACACTACCCTTTCCTGGCTCTACACAGCTCCCAGCTTCCTCTACGTAGCACCCAGCTGCCTCTGCGTCAACCTCTCTAGGCTCTGTGTTGTACCTCTGTTACCAACTCTGTCTCTCTGCTATGTATTCACTGTCCCTTTCTGTTGATCACTGATTCAATTTCTCTTAGCAAACCCCGCTCTAGAAAATCGAATGATTGATCAATCTAGTGTATTCTCCAACTGACCCTCAAGCCTCCTCTTATACTTTTCTCGTTGGTCCATCAACGACCGAGATTAAATCTCTAATCAACTGCTAAGATTAGATTTGGATTGATCCATGACTTTTGGAACCTTCTAACCCAGTTTTATATTAATACCCATTAATATTTTATTTTTCCTAAGTTTAGACTTAGGAACTCCATTAAAAATATTAATTATTTTAATATCTCCCAAACCGGTTAGAATCTACCCAAACCATTTATGGGTCTTGGATATCTCATGTGATTTAGCCTCTACACCAATTTTCATGGCTAGAACACATCCGATGCTACCCCAAATCAACACTCCCTCTTAGTGAGGATTGTGCTCTCGTAATACTCTACACTAAGCATCACCCTAATTATCCAGCATCGGTCCCTGTGCTGATGCTAGGCCTCCCCACCCAACATCCTCTACACTGCTACATCCTGTACTGTTGCCCATGGCCCTGCCACTGCCACTGCTGCGTCTGTATGGCAGCTCCCTCTACATCCGTGCTGCTGCTAGTCCATACTCCTAGCACCGCATCTGCACTACATCCCCTCTCATCATGTTGCATCGTGCTACTGCATACAGCTACTGTACTGCAACTCAGTTATTGAGAAGCAAGTAACTGATCCACCCAACTTCTGACATCCCTATCAAGCTAGAAACTCTCGATGTTGAAGCTCCCTCTACTGCTAACAAGTGCTCCCTCTATTGACCTCTGCATTGTTGCAACAACTCCATGCATCTCATACCATTGCACACTTCTTTGTGCCATCCTACACTAGTGAAACACTCCCGTGCCTCTCGCATTATTGCAGCCTGTTAGCCTCACGTTGTCCCGGGACTCCTACACTATAGCACTCTCTTTCGCTTCATCTGCATCCATCTCTACTGACATTGCCATTATTGCTACTCCTCTTCGGGGCTCCCGTAGCAAGGTATAATCTAAGAGGTTGGGTACCTCAAGGACTTGACCCTCATCGCCTGTAGTCCTCCTAACTACAGTTCGATGTTCCCCACTTCTTCTAAAGTGGCATATGAGTACTCATGTCACAATTGTCATCCTCCTCGACTTCTTTCTCTGCCCCCACTGGCGTTGCCTTGGTCTTAGAAGCCTCTCCCTTACTCTTCTTCCTAGAACACTGGTTCACAAAATCACCCAGTTCCCCACAATGTAAGCACTTGACCTTGGAGAGGTCCTTCTTCTTTCTCTTCTCTTGCTTCCCTGCAGATGCTAGAGCCGCACCTCTTCTTCCTCCTTCTTGATTCTGACCCCTTTTCCACTATTCCCTGCCTTGGTCACCAGTATGATCTCTTCTTGACGAAGAGCCGCCCATAGTTCCTCTCAGTCCGAAAGGCTCGTCCTGCCCAGTATGCTCTGGAAAAATACCTCCCAATCCTCTCAGACTGCATTCAATGTGGTCCTCACCATCAATTCCTGATCCGGTGTGGCCACTATGGAAGTTAGATGGTCATGGATCTCTTTCAATTGACCGAGGAAGACATGTATCTGCTCTCCGTTCTGCATCTAGTATGATCACGGCTGATTTTCAAGTAACATCTTCCTCTGCACAGAAGTACGTTGGTACAATATCTTCAAGGCCTCCCATATCTTATTTGTTGTATCTTTTTCGGAAATATGTGGCACCACATGATCCTTGATCTGATCAAAGGACGATGCATTTCACCCTGGTGATTGCCTCCTCGTACTTCTCATTTTTAGCTGGGTCAAATGGGATTGCTATTGTTTTCAAGGCAAAGTATTTGATGCGATATCTGTCTAGAATGGACAAGATCCTGGCCTTCTAGACCACGAAGTTGGATGCTTCGTCCAAACTATCTTGATCTCTTAGTCCATTCATAGCTATTATGCTGCTCTTCTTTTGACTCCTCCGAGTCTCTCAACTTCCCGCCTGGAAGTTATTGGTTCGACTCCCTCTGAGTATCGATTTCCCTTCTGGGAATCCTTCTGCCAATGGCAATTTGCCCCACTTTGATCGTCTGACACTAATCAGGATTCCTTGGCTAGAAATCCGCCTCGGTAGCAACTTCCTCCACCTTGGTCTTGCCCTGTTAGGTACTATTCTGACTACAGTACCCCACCAGCTTCGCTCCGCAAACTTCCCACAGCCTCATATGCCCCATCAACTGAAGGATTGAGCCATTTGGCTCTGCGCAATCCCTACACTGGCAAATCATCTCCCTTAGCCAACTGCGTCAACCTTCTTGGCCTCTACGTGGCTCTGCATGAACTTGATTCGGCCTTCCACAGCCTTTGTACTGGCCTATCTCTGGCCCAGACTGATGACGTAGTCTCTTTGTGTCACTCCTTCCTCTGTCGCCTTCTGCAAGATGAGCTCTGTCACTCGAGACAACTGAATCTATTGTTACTATTCTGCTATATGATTCCTTCAGTTATCCTACAATTTACAACCATGCTCTGATACCATGTTGGAATTTCTAATTTTAACCTGTTAGAAATTCTTCTTGTACTATCTCGTTTATTTCTTCCTACTTGTTTAATTATTTAACAAGTTATTTACCATGTAAATACTGAAAATAAACACAAGTACAATATCAACATCTACAGATCATCAATTGAAAGAAAACAAGCACACAAGTGACACCGTTATTTTTGGACCAATGTCCCCGGAAAACCCAATGTGGGAAAACCAGTGCAACTATTAAGAGAGTTTTATTATTATTCAGTTTTCATAATACAACCAGGGTGACAGAAATGGCTCACCCAACATAGAATCCCCTCGGTAGTAGTATCTCTCCTTGGATATAGATATTACGGATGACCAATCACTAGATGAATGATCCCACAGCAACAATTGCAACTTCCACTGCTCTGTGTCACTCTGATAGGGACTGCGTCACCCTTCCCGGCTCACCAACACCCAGTATGCCCCATGAAAATATTCCTAGCACTGCCTCTTGGCCCTGTGTCAACTCTTCTAGCCTTTGCGCAACTACTGAAGCCTCTGCATCAACCCTTAGACCCTCTGTGTCACCCACGCTGGCCTTTCCTGGCTCTGTGCAGCTCCCAGCTACCTCTACATAGCACCCAACTGCCTCTGCGTCAATCCCTCTGGGCTCTGTGTTGTCTCTATAGTACCAAATCTACCTCTCTACTATGTATTCATTGCCCCTCATCACCGATCACTGATTCGGTTTCTCTTAGCAAACCCCACTCTAGAAAACTGAATGATTGATCACTCCAGTGTATTCTCCAACTGATCCTCAAGCCTCCTCTTATACTTTTCTCATTGGTCCATCAACGACTGAGTTTAAATCTATAATCAATGGCTAAGATTATATTTGGCTTGATCCATGAATTTTGGAACCTTCTAACCCAGTTTTATATTAATACCCATTAATATTTTATTTTTTCCCTAAGTTTAGATTTAGGAACTCCATTAAAAATATTAATTATTTTAATATCTCCCAAACCGGTTAGAATTTGCCCCAACCATTGCTGGGTCTTGGAGATCTCATGTGTTTTAGCCTCTCCGCCAATTTTCATGGCTAGAGCACATCCGATGCTACCCTAAATCAACACATTAAATTATGTGTAGTGACCTAGGCTCTAGCCGTGAAAAAGTGGCTCAAATCCTGGGACACTGGCACAACACAGAGCAGAATAGTCCCTGGACGTTTGCATACCATGCCGTGGGAGCATCAAGAGCCTTTTGGATGCATGCATGCCCATATCATGAGAACATTCGGGGGTTAATTAGTCTAAAAATTCAGTGAGACCCAGGAGTTAGTTACCTGAGAGGTTGGGATGGTTCCTGGGAGGTTTGTTGCTGATGTGGAATGTCTATATGTTGTGTTTCCATTGGTTCCACTTCCTTAATGTGACTTAGGAGGTTGAATCATATCATAGTAGCTTATCGTCACATGTTTACCCCGATTGACCGATTACTTGGGTAGATGTGGAAGGAGGGTGTTACAATGCAACTCTAACATTATGTATGGGACAATCTCATATATGTTGTTTGTGACCTTTGATTGAAAAGTTTTTTTTGGCTATATTTTTCATTTATTCAATCCAATGTAAATTTTGACCAATTATTCTATACTTGCCAACTTTTATGTAGGATAAACCTATCATATATATTGAGCCTCTAGTATACATCTCTCCATCTAGATTGAGCACACCATTTTTCAGTTTGTTTTGGATTAGGAAATGGATGCCCTATCTCTAGAAATGCATGATTTCTTTAATAAATGCATTCCCTATCTAAAGAAATGCATTCACTATCGAAAGAAATGCATTTCCTCCCTTAGGAAATGCAAGCCCTGCCTCAACAAATAAATGCCCTATCTAAAAAATGAAAAACCTACCTCAGGAAATGAACACCTGCTTGTGATTCTTCAACAAATTAACCTTTGAAATGTTTTATCTCAGCATCATTCTGGTAATGATTTCATCCACAGCTGCCCATTATGATCAAAATGGAACCTAGTAGTAATTTTTTGAAATAGTCATAAAATCCACCTAGCGATAAAATTTGTTTATTCTTATCATGGGGCATAAGTATACTTTGAAAACAATCTCAAAGAAATGCAAGGGAATCAATTAATAGTGAAAGTAAGATATTGACTTCCACTTCACTAATAAATATCATTTGATTAATTTTTTAGTTGAAGGATCATAAGTTGAATCTTCATCATTGTTGGCATTTATTGTTCCCATTTAGCAATATAAATTTTATTAACTTTGGATAAGAGATTAACACAAATAGGCCCTCTCGACCCCTTGGTGAATTTCCTATCAATCACCGCCTCTCAACATGCAACTGATGTATTAGTTATAGTCATAACATCATAATCCGATATAAATAATCCACATGCAAATTCTCACATGTCATCATCATAATAAAACATCATTTTTATCACAACATTATGAATAGTAAAGAACTGTAGGATCATGCATGTCATAAAATCTACATGCAATTACCACATGCTTCACACCATGAAATACCATCATAAGTTATAACATCTATCGATATAAAAATATACCATGACATCACATAATAAATGGAACCACGTGTCATTAACCTCATATCATAACATCATAAATATGATAAACATCTCAATACATATCAAATATAGAGAAATTATAAACTATAAACATTATTATCATGATTTATCAGACAAAATCAATTTCATTTGTTGAATATATAAACAATGAATATCAATTATGAAATAAGATTATTCAACATCCATTTAGGATCTAGGTTATCTCATCAATACAATTTGTGTCTTGTTTCCATCAATACCAATTACTTTTCAATAATCATTTCATGTTCTTTCAACTCGAAAGCTGACTATTTACACAATAGGTATAGTCATTAAGGCATATTGTTAAACTTCAAATGAGCCTTAATCTGTAGCCATGTATTCTTCCTTCCCTAAAGAAATTAGTGGAATTCATCATTAAGATATTACTGACCATAAAGTTATTCCTTGAATCATCAATATCAAATTTAAAATCCTCTAGTTTTACATCAATTTACACCTTTGGCTTACTCATTCCAAGACCATTATATGCAATTGCATATAAACATTAGGTCATTATGATTTAATTTTATATCATGTTTAATCCACATGCACAAAGAGATAACTAATCCCCAATGGTTTATCCCTCATCCAATAATTATTATCATTGTTCACTTTCAAAAATTTTGTCTTATTTCATCATGTTCTCACTTGATCTCTTTTATCAAAGATGCAATGTTCTTCAAGTTGGACTAGGGATTTCCCCTTCCCTTATTTCTCATTAGGTTCATATTTAGTTAATAATTTGAAGCAGAAAACCACTATTACCATTATGTAATGCCCTGTATTAATAAATCAATAATAATAATAAATAATGAAATAATAAACAATAAAAAGTGACGATATTACCAACCTAGATCGATCTTAACTCCAAATCTACCAAGCGTTGGGAGGGATCAAATATCTTTTCACTTTAAAAGAGGTTTTCATCTCGAGATATTTGATCCTTCTCGGTGCTTGGTAGATTCAAAGTTAAGATGGAACTAGGTTGGTTTAATTTCCCCCTTTAAATAACTATATTCCACATGAATACCTTGGTTCAATACCATGGGTTTTTATAAACTTGAAGCTCAAAAACCACCAGTAACTTGACCAAGTCAAGTTTACTTTAACTACTTAGTAATAATAATAATAATAACAATGTATAATTTTTATTTTTATAATAATAAACATTATTTTTATATATTTATTTTGACTAAGTCAAAATGTTTATAGGACATTACATTACGTTACCTTTACACCATCTCTACCATATTAGGTTTGAGAGTGCCTCTCAGTGAAAATATAAAATAAATAAAATAATAATAATAATAATAAAATAAAATAAAATAATAAATACCAAAGAAAAGATAATAATAGTAAACAAATAAAATATTGAATAATTAAACTAAAGTTATGAATAAATATAAAGATAAATAAATAAATAAATTTTAAAGATAACAAGAATACGTGAAGTTAACAAAAATGTACAAATGAATAAAATAAACAAGAGTGAATTAAGAAAAAAGTTTAGTTAAGGAAAAGACAAAAAAAAGTTGTCATTATGACACATGAATTGTGTGTATGGAGATTCCTTTTCCATTTTTGAAGCAATTTGTTCTACTTAATGGATGAAATGGGGTGGGAGACATTCATTCTTTCTAGAGGAGAATATTGGGAGACAAAGGATTCACTAGCTATAATAGTTGATTGAGGGCTCAAGGGTGGCCAATTGTAGAATGATTAGGGGTTGCATCATACAGTCATCTTGTATTAGTATGTGGTGAAGGTCCTAGGCCCTGGAAGATTCCTCAAGCGGTCCTGGAGGATCTCAAGTTAGTGAAAGTGAGGGAAAATCTTCTAAGACAACCATTGGCACATGGTTCTTCCCCACTGAAGAAGTTTCGGTCAATGCAGAAACCCTAATGGCAGAGACCATGCAAAACATGAGGATAAAGAAGGAAAGGACAAGCTTTTGTGGAGAGACGAGTATTTGTTACACAATATTTTGTCACACCTCCTGCACTTCACTGTGACATACCCATAAGTTCCTGAAACATGACTATCATGTAGTGTACTCATTCAGATATGCAGCTCAGATCCTCCCTAAAATGCTGATTGGAAAATGCCTTGAGCTTCCCCTGAAGGAAATGGCTCTAAAACCCTAACTCTAGAATCATCGCTCTTATGATATTGGAAATCGCAATGGTCACTTGTTTCACTATACTAAACCCGTGATGCCATCGCTCTGTTTGCTTGTATACCTGCGATGATCCCCAAAAGGAAATTTTCCAAAAGAGGATGAGAAGCTTCGTGATCTAGAAGCTTCCAGAGCGATGAGCTAGAGGTTTTTCAGTGTAGATGAGGTCAAGTTCTCCCAACTTGGCCTTTTGGTCTTATCCCTATGAGCTACCTCCTTGAGATGAGGGCCTTCTCCTATCTTTGGAGAGATCCTAACTCCCTTTCCATGCCTATATATTCATCCTCTCCCATTCCCAAATGGTTGGTCTTTGGCTATTTTCACCCTTATGTTAAGATTGTCCCTACATGCTACTCATTTGAATTGGAGAAGGAGTGCTTGGAGAGCTTAAGCTTCGGCTTGGACATTCATTCAAGGAGATCCTATTGACATCAAGGCTTGGTTGTATGCTTCCTCCTTTATTCTATTAATATACAACTGTTGGTTCATTTTCCATAAATGTGTATGCTTATGTATCATTTATCTTAACGCTCCTTGATTTATTAAGTAGGTTACTTTTGATTATGCTATTTGTATTTTCATGATTTGTTGTGCCTTGATCTCTTGTGCAGGTGTTTAAATGTTGTGAGAAGCAGGACCAAGCCCGTGACACAAGAGGTTCAAGGTCTTCAACAAAGGAAGATGTGATAGCATCAGAATGAGGTAGGTCATCTCCTTCATCTCTTATTTCAATTATAACTTAGGAAAGTGTGCAAATTGTCACATAGGTTGCTAGTCCCACTCATTGGGCTAGACGGATCGTCTCTGTTCATAGAGATGATTTCCTAGACAATAGTATTCATGGTGACATTATAGGGATTCCATATTTGATTCCTCCATTATCCAAGTCTCTCAGCTCAAAACTTCAAGCAAGTTATAATAACAACTCTCTTGTTTATCTTCAAAGTAGGACCAAGGCAGAAAGTGGTGCTTTTTGTGGAGAAAACTTGAGTAATGGCATAGATTTGGATTGTAAACAAAATAATCAAAATACGAGCATTGTTGGGTATGAAGAGAGGAGTCTGAGTACTGTTTTTTCCTTAGTAGAATCAATCATTCAAATCGTTGCAGAAGGTTAGCATTTTTCTCTTTCCAATTCTCAATGTAACTTATCAATGGAAATTACCAATAACAACTCATGGTTTAATCTGGTTTGCATTGGCAAGTTGATTGTCCAGTTCTAAGTAGCATTTTCAAGCCCACAAAGTGGAGAAAGAATTCATGAGATTCAAAATATGTTATGAACGGAGTTTCAACACAATTACGAGTAAGTGTATCCATGGTTACTGCATGGTTATTGTATTTAGGGGTTACAACATTTTATCGAGGGCCATTCAAATTTAGAGTCGTCAATCAAGATTTTCTTGTTGATAATAAATATAATATTCCTTGGAGGATGTATGGATCCACCATATGTGACACTTCTTTAAAGGGGAAGGTTGAAGAGTTAAAAAGGGCACCCTATGAAAAGTAGAACTATAATCCAATTAAGTTGGGTATTACAAGCAAAAGCTATTTAAAGCATTGTAACTTTGTAATGTCAACAAACAAGGTACTATTGGTATAAAAAGAAGATGATTTTCATTTCAACAAAGAAGGTATTAGTTGTACAAAAATATGCTTCTTATGGTCTTATATGGATAAATGTACATAATATTTGTTTATATTTAATTTTACATGTTATTTGGTTAAGTTAATGAATATGTTATCTTAATAAGTTTAAGGTCTTATAAAAAGTATTTATGTAATTTGGTATACTAATTTTCATAATATGAAGTTTTGATATTGAGAAAGAGTGAGTAATGTAGAAATGAAGACAAATTCAAACATTTTCATAATAATTTTAAAATCTAATTTGCGAATAGGCGTATATATATTATCTTTAGATGGAAAGAGGTTTGTTGATTTTTTTTTTAATTGAGGGCCTAGATATATTCTCAAGGGAATATGCTCGACATATGCTTATTCTTCATGTTTATCAACAGATGTAGTGTATTACAGAGTTTGTTAGGTTGCATTGACTTTTAATAAATTTAAAAAATTATATTCGTGCCACGTGGCTCCCCACCCACCAATTTTCTATGGATTTGAGATTATTCCAACTCTAATAAGTTCTTCCATGTTGAGATTATTTCAATTCTAATAAGTTCCTCATTATTATTTATAACATTCATTTATATATAATAAAACTTTATTTAGCAAAATGGTCCATTACTTTTAATAAATTTAAAAAATTAGATTCGTGCAAGGTCGCTCTCCACCCACTAACTCCTAGGGATTTGAGATTATTCAAATTCTAATAAGTTCCTCCATGTTGAGATTATTCCAATTCTAATAAGTTCCTCATTATTATTTATAACATTAATTTATATACAATCAAATTGTATTTAGAAAAATGGTCCATTACTTTTAATAAATTAAAAAAATTAGATTGGTGATTCTCCACCCATCAATTTCCTGGGGATTTGAGATTATTCCAATTATAATAAGTTTCTCCACACTGAGATTATTCCAATTCTAATGAGTTTCTCATTATTATTTATAACATTCATTTATATATAAGAAAATTTTATTTAGAAAAATGGTCCATGGCACTCCACCCACCAATTTCCTAGGGATTTGAGATTATTCCAATTCTAATAAGTTCCTCCATGTTGAGATTATTCCAATTTTGATAAGTTCCTCATCATTATTTATAACATTCATTTATATATAAGAAAATTTTATTTAGCAAAATGGCCTATTACTTTTAATAAATGTTAAAAATTACATTCGTGCCATGTGGCTCCTCACCCACAAATTTCCTAGGGATTTGAGATAATTCCATTCTAATAAGTTCTTCCATGTTGAGATTATTTCAATTCTAGTAAGCTCCCCATTATTATTTATAACATTGATTTATATATAAGCAAATTTTATTTAGCAAAATAGTCCATTACTTTTAATAAATTTAAAAAATTAGATTTGTGCCACGTGGCTCCCCACCCACCAATTTCCTAGGGATTTGAGATTATTCCAATTCTAATGAGTTCCTCCATGTTGAGATTATTCCAATTCTAATAATTTCCTCATTATTCTTTATAGCATTCATTTATATATAAGAAAATTTTATTTAGCAAAATGGTCCATTACTTTTAATAAATGTTTAAAAAATAGATTCGTACCACGTGGCTCCCCACCTAATAATTTCCTAGGGTTTTGAGATTATTCCAATACTAATAAGTTTCTCCATGATAAGTTCCTCATTATTACTTATAACATTCATTTATATATAAGAAAATATGTAACAAGGTATTTTCCTACGTCTTCACTATGGTGCAAATAAATTCCACCCATTGGAGTTAAGATGTCCCTCAACATGTTCAAAGATCATATTGTCTACTCCAATCTTTTGATCACGCTAGAAGAATGTGGGCTACAAGTTGTGAATACTACGTCTTCTTCGATTAATAATTTTTTTTTCCATAACATATACAACAAGGTATTTTCCTATAATCGTGGCAACAACTTACTTCCATGTCTGCTTTACTAGTATCTGAACATACATATATTTGTGCGTTGCCACAAGTGCCTGATAGTGGAAAATTTAATGTGGACAACCTCTATGAGAATTTTGGGCACTTGATATTGGATCACGGGGCCAACTTACAGGACCTTGACTCTAGAGACGAATATGTGTTGCTACACAAATGAGGAGTTCAAGGTTTGACTAACTTATGCCATGAATCTCCATGAGATCAGTTATGTATCTGCTATAAATTTAGTAATTGAGTGTGGTTTATATGTTGATGATTTGAAGGAGTGTTCTATGGAAGATTGCTTTACTTTTCAAATACAAATTTATTAAAGTAGGTCAGCTATGAAGTTGGTTTGTCCTAGGTTTTTAGTGTAGGATTAATGTAGAATTAGGTAAAGTAGCATGAATGAATTTGTGCTCTAAAATTAATTAGCAATCATTCAATAACAAATTTTCAAATTGCAAGATGATCTTATTAGTTTTTTCTTTAAAGATCAGTATTGATCTATTTTAATCACAAATCTAAGAAGTGTTTAGAGTGATATAATTTCTTCTTGTGTAATTTTTTTTCAATGCAAAATTTGAAAAAAAAAATGTTTGCGTCTCAAAGATAAAATTGACAAAAAAATATCGCCCAAATATAAAATAATAACATTAATTGAAATGCTTAAAATTTTTTTAACCATGAGAATTTATTTCTTTTCATTGTACAGATTAGTTGACATTGAAATATTTTACTTAATATGGAATTGAAATATTTTACTTATGAAGTACATTGTTTATATTAATAAGTTCCATGATAGGTTCATCCATGATTAATAAATTTAGAAATTTAGAAATTATGGTTGATGTTTTCAAATGTATTTTTGTTTTTGAAATTTGAAATGCATTATATTGTAAATTGATTATAAGTAAAATGAATCATGGTCAACCATATTCCAACGTCGCATTGTGACAAATATATATCTTAGAGTTTATATTCCTTGGGTTTATAATATTTAACTTAGAGTTTATACCTTGGGTTTATAATATTAATCCATTGGGTTTAATATCATTCCATTGTGTTTATATTATCAATCCGTTGGGTTTTTAATTCGTTAGGTTTTTAGTATTAATCCCTTGGGTTTATAATATCAATCCCTTTAGGGTTTATATACCTTGCATTTTTGATATTTTCTTTTTGGTAGGTAAGCACCCACGGGGGATTTGAACCAGTGAACTATCGCAAGGAATGCCTTAACAATGCACCCATTCACCATCAATCCAAAGCCTTGTGGGCTTGCATTTCTAATATTAATCCATGTGGTTTAATATTATTTCCTTGGGTTTATAATACCTTTGGGTTTTAGAATTAATCCCTTTGGTTTATAATATCAATCCCTTGGGTTTATTTGGTTCAAATTCTTAGGGTATAATATATGCATAGGGTTTATAATAATAATCTTAGGGTTTAATATAAATCTCTTGGGTTTACAATCATGGTCATCCATGGTCAATGACGGATCAATGTTACAATGTGCCAAAGATTGTCTCAATATGAAAATCAACCATGGTCCAACGTCAGATTGTGAAGAACATCATCTCAGTATGAAAATCAATTATGGTAAATCATGGTCAAACATGTTTATTTTAGGGTTTATTTGTCTCATATGAAAATCAATCATGGTCAACCATATTCCAACGTCGCATTGTGACAAATATTTATGTTAAGGTTTATATTCCTTGAGTTTATAATCTTTATCCCTTTGGTTTAATATTATTCCCTTCGGTTTATAATATTTATCTGAGGGTTTATATGCCTTATGTTAATAACATTAATCCATTGAGTTTAATATTAATCTCTTGTATTTATATTATCAATTTGTTGGGTTTTTAGTATTAATCCCTTGGGTTTATAATATCAGTCCCTTTAGGGTTTATATACCTTGCATTTATAATATTAATCCCTTGGGTTTGTAATACCTTGTGGCTCAATCATGGTCAACCATGGTCACATTATGACAAAGACTATCTCTTGGTGAAACGTCGCATTGTCACAATGATGGTCAACCATGGTCCAATATCACATTGTAACAAAGATTGTCTCAATATGGAGATCAACCATGGTTAATGATGGTCAACCATCGTCCAACGTTGCATTGTGACAAACATTGTCTCAATATGAAAATCAATCATAGTCAATCATATTCCAACGTCACATTGTGACAAATATTTATCTTAGGGTTTATATTCCCTAGGTTTATAATAGTTATCCCTTGGGTTTATAGTATCAATCCCATTAGGGTTTATATACCTTGCATTTAAAATATTAATCCCTTGGGTTTAATATTATTCCCTTGGGTTTATAATACCTTTGAGTTTTAGAATTAATCCCTTGGGTTTATTATTCCCTTCGGTTTATAATATCAATCACTTGGGTTTATTTGGTTCATATTCCTAGCATATAATATTATTCATAGGGTTTATAATATTAATCATAGGGTTTAATATAAATCGCTTGGGTTTACAACCATGGTCATCCATGGTCAACGGTGATCTAATGTCACAATGTGCCAAAGATTGTCTCAATATGAAAATCAACCATGGTCAACCATGGTCCAACATCACATTGTGACAAACATCATCTCAGTATGAAAATCAATGATGGTAAATCATGGTCAAGCATGTTTATTTTAGGCTTTATATTATTTATCTTAGGGTTTTTATACCTTGGGTTTATAATATTTATCCCGTTGGTTTAATATTATTCCCTTGCAATGAGCCACTATAGATATTGGAGATAGAGAGAGGTAGGTTCTGAGCTTTACAACTATATTAAGAGTGAAATCAATAGATGGTTTACATATTTCACTGCCTTTTTCTTTTCAATGTTATGAAAAGATGAAAGACAATGCAAGAAGGGATTGGTTGGAAAGCATGAATGGTCATGATCATTATCTTGTTGATTTGAATTGGTGCAACTTTTGTCATCAAACTCGGTGTGTTTTGGCAAAGACTAGCATTTAATAACTGTGTTTCGGTGGAGTGTTTAAAGTTAAATTTCCTATCAACCACATTTAAATTGTTGTTTGGTTTTTATTAAATGTTTATTTCATAATTACTTCATTATTATTTATAAATGACTATTAATATTAATTTTGTTAATTATCTTATTATCTGTGTTTACTATATTATTTATTAATTATTATGATTTAATATAATAGTAATATTAATAATTACTCTCTACTTATTTATTTGAATCATAATACTAATATAATTATTAATTAGTATTAATATGGTTATTATATTTATATTAATATTATTGATAATTGATATATGTGTTTGATATGAGTTTATCTGCCTTTATCAAATACATTTGTTAATGTGTTTGTGCTAGTATGTAATTTTTAAGTAGAAATTGCCCATTTAAGAAAATCAATATTTCTTCACAATGGTTTTAAAACTTTCATTGGTAAAACATATGGTAAAATGCATCTATCAAACACATTTATTAATGTGGTTGTGCTAGTATGTAGCTCTTAGTAAAAATTGCCCATTTTAGAAAATCAATATTTCTTCACAATGGTTATAAATTTTTCATTAGTAAAATATATGGTAAATTACATCTCAATCTACCTTCATTATCTCAGTATTTCAATTATTATTTTAATTTTCTATTACCAACTTAACACAAATACACAAAACAACCTAAATTTAATACAATAATTATTATTTCGAATCAAAATACAATTTTCCAATTTAACAATTTTATTAAGCTATCTTACACCTTTTAAAACCATTACAACTATTTATTTACTTATCAAATTGTTTATATTCTTGGTATTCTTCCTTATTAAAGTGTTACGGTTAAAAAATCAACCACAAGTATTCAAATTAACTAATTTCAACCTTTCTATTTGTTTATTTATCAAATTATTTATATTCTTGCTGAAAGTATCACTCTTAAAAAATCAACAAGTATTCAAATGAACTAATGTCAACGTTTCTACCTTCATGCCATCCAAATTAACTAATGGATAAGTCGTTGTCAATGAAATCATCGACGTCGTCATCATGCACGTCGATGCCTACTCATTAGCCAAAGTCAACGTTTGTGCTTTCATGGTCGTTGTCAATGAAATCATCGACGTCGTCATCGTGAACGTCGATGCTGAGTATGCGCAGGCTGCTTTAAATTATCTCTCCGGGACACGGGAGAACACAGGTTATGAGATAATTTCCAGCCAAACCTGCCCTTTGAGCTTTTTCATCTATTCTGATTGTTAGCGAAATGGCACAAGCAGATGTGCAAGTGAAGACTGTGAAATCGCTAGCCGAACTGGGGACTAAGGATTTACCTGTTAATTACGTGAAGAATGATGAAGATGAACGACCAGGTGTGGCATCAGACGATTTCAGCAAAGAGGTGCCGGTCATTTCCCTTGCGAATGCAGCAACCGGAGGAGCAGAGCATGCAGAGTTAATAAGAGTACTCGGAGCGGCATGCAAAGAGTGGGGAATGTTCCAGGTCATAGATCACGGCGTCCCAGCAGAACTGAACTCTCAGATGATGCGTTGTGCACAGGAGTTCTTTTCGATTCCAGTGGAAGAGAAGAAGCAGTACGCCATATCGAAAGGGCAGTTTCTGGGATATGGAAATGGGAGTTTTATCAACGAATTGCCTTCGATAGACTGGAGAGAACAATACGTCACCACATGCTCCCCGGCACGGGACATCCAAAGCTGGCCTGCAAAGCCAGTTCAATTCAGGTAACCATACGTTATGATTATATAGATTATATATGTCACGTTGTCGA
Organism: Pinus taeda; assembly: GCA_000404065.3. Lineage (NCBI taxonomy): Eukaryota > Viridiplantae > Streptophyta > Pinopsida > Pinales > Pinaceae > Pinus > Pinus taeda. Next base: position 1,671 of record APFE031593955.1, on the reverse strand, counting down.
TGCTCCAATAATACGAGAATGTATTTCTCGATTCTTGAACCGTTATTGTTTCAGGGAAGTTTTAGCCAAATACAGTGATGCGATGTTGGAGTTGACGAACACGCTGCTTGCGCTAATCTCAGAATTGCTACAAGTTGAAGTAGATGAAATCGAAAAAGCCTGTGGGGAGGGCAAACAGAAGGTTGTCTTGAACTACTACCGATTTGCCCCACCCCGAGTTAGGCTTAGAGAGACATACCGATCCAGGAACTTTAACCATTGTACTGCAAGACAAAGTCGGAGGGCTGCAAGTCACAAAAGACCACGGTAAAACGTGGGCTACAGTGGAACCCGTTGATGGAGCTTTCGTTGTAAATATGGGAGACCAAATGCATGTGAGTGTTTATATTTATTGGTTTCTGATTGTAAATTTTAGTTATGCATGGGATTCAACGGCTACCTTCCGGTTGATAAAAATATCGGCTGGGATTCAAGGCCTTATTATTAGGTATAGAGTATCATATTAAATTAAATATTTGGAATATAATACTATATCCAAAATCTTCAGTACTTAGACTTTTTTTAGTTGTAATGAAAATTAGTAAAACCTTCTCGTTTTATTTTATCACTTTCCTCAAATGGCCTAACTGCATTTTCCTTGTCATTTTCATTCAATATTTATTATCTCATATAATGTTTAAAGAGGTAAAAAGTGAAAAAGTAAAATTGAAATTAAGAAAATAAATAACATAGATATAATCATTAATAGTTATTAATAGTTGGTCCATATGATTAGTGATAATTTAGTTATTTTTTGGACTGAAATAATAAATATAAATATAGCTAAAGTTTTTATATATAGTAATTTATTTTTTAAACTTTTTCTATTTGAAACTATTTTTTTTATAAATAATAAGCAAGACAAGTAATTATTTTATTTGAAATTAAGATATACAACTTTAGACGTGGTCAGAAAATCAATTTATCCCTTTGGTTTTATTTTTTAAGATTTTTATTATTCATGATTTTTTCCCATATATACTTAAACATAATTGTAGTGTAAGACTTAAAAGTCCGACGTTGTGTTAGAATTCTATTAAAAAAATAAATTACTATTAGCCTAATTTCTTATATAGAATTTTTGATTGATTATTTATTGTGCATATTTTATTTTTCTTCTTTAAATAGCATTTATTACATTTAATAAAAAAAATATTAATTGTCAATTTGAAATAAAATAGAGGTTGTCATATATATATATTATATATATATATATATATAATCACTATAATTGGAATAGTCTTATCTTATTTGCTTCTCTGGAGTTTGAGAATACTCCAAGGGGCAATCATGTTTTGTATAAGTGTTTATTTTTATTTTAAAAATTGGGGTGAAGCTTTCTACATTGAGTTTAAATTGTTAATACAATGTTTAATATCTCCATATTTTATCTGCACAAAGAATACACATAAGAATCTTGAAACTAAATTAACTCATACTCTGGGCGATTGAAATGACATTGATTGATGTTTTTATTTTAGAATACGGTTTTAAAAATTTAATTGTTACAAGCTATTTAATATATATGTACATTGTCACTTTCTACATATTTAATTTTATTTATGAAAAGTAAGAAGTGGTTATTTGAAAATAAATCTTAATTTTTAAATTTTGATATATTTTTATTTACTA
>APFE031593946.1:0-10300 GCA_000404065.3 Pinus taeda | reverse complement strand
ATATGAGACACTTTGGAGTGATGGAGTTACAATGATGATGATGCCTTGGTGGCAACACTTGGGCATGGGTTGAGCCAAGACTCAACTACTTTTGACACATGGGAGCTGATTGATCTACAATCATGGGCAGCACATGGATAGATGAGACAGGTATATATTTGTTTCTATGGCAGACTTGAGGGATGACAATTGCAGATATGATGGAGGTTGCTTCATGGACCTGGATGTGGCACAGCGAGAGTTGGAGTTTGATGAGATGGTCTCTTCATATTGAGGAGGCACACATATGGATGATGTTGGGATAGATGTGGCTGATTTCATGCAGTACATTGACACCAAACATCATGGGCAGCATGTTGCAGATGAGATGAGGACTATTTCATGGACCTGAGCATGGCTTACACTTATATGGATGGATTCTTGATCGAGTTCAGGATGTGACAGGGATGTTCAGAGAAATAGCTGATGGTGGCATGAGAATGTGAATTCTCATGGTTTGGACGTGACAGTTGGATTAGCTACCCAACTAGTTCAAACATGGGGCCTATAGCATGTACAGAGATGCGTTAGCATTGTGTTAGAGTATCATGGCAGCAGTTCACATGATGAGGACGACACATGATGAGGTCGACACGGTATGTTGCAGTGGGCATGTAGCTTGAGATGGAGGGGCCAACCTTCCATGATGGAGAGCAACATGTGGAGATTGTGACAGAGTGGTCAATGGTCATGGATTGAGATGATTTCCGATGTATGACATACCAATGGGTGTATACCTTGGTATGGTGATCTTGGTGACAGATGGTTGCCGAGGTGAGACATGATGGAGACGGTGGATCTACATATGTTGCAGATATGTTTGCAGTATGTGGAGGAGTTGACATCATGGATGATACAATTGATCTTGGTGGATGACTACCAGGATGGTATGTTGTCGAGGATGACAACGACTTCAGGTGGAGGAGGATGTAAGGACCTGCGGTCCTTGGCACGACCGCCCGAAGTGCGAACGTGGGTGAGCGCACGGTTGGGCATGCGAGCTGCGGTTATGCGATGGTCTCTTGGTTATGCGACGATATGCGACGATAATAAAGAGAGATGGCATATATATAACGCATGGAGCGTGGAACGATATGATCGAAGGCCGACCTTCGAAGTAAGGCAAGCCGACATGTAATGGAGCATTTTGCAATGGCGTTGGGGTATTGGGCAAGTCGGCTGGGCAACCAGACTTAGCCCCACACATGGATATATATTGCAAAGGCGTTGGAGCATTTTGGACATCGATCATCATTCGATCACTCATCACCTTCGCTAAAAGAAGTAGTGCGCAGTTCTAAGTGCGCAAATACAAGGAGGAAGGTGCAGTTTCTCATGCGCCCATTCTTGGGCTAGTCACACAAAGAAGGAGCGTTGAACTTTGTATTGGGTGAAGGTGCGGGTAGGAGTGCCCGGTGGTTGGGTGAGGCATGCACGGTGGATGTGTGATGCCCGGTTTGTGCGATGACTTGGCACGGGTGTCTTAGCGACTCGGGTGAGTGCCTGCCCGTCGTGCAAGTGTGCATGATGACTTGATAAAGTGTTGAGATTGTGGACGGAGGCGTGTCTCGGTTGGAGGCGCCTGTGTGCGACGACTTGGAGGCGCGCCCGAGTTGGGAAAACAACACAATCGTGCGACGAGGTGAATGAAGGGTTGGTGAGTCGTGCGGAGACTGTGTGGAGGTGCCGACGAGCTGGGAAACCGAGTTTTCCGAAGTTGTGAAAATTGGCTAAGTATAAATTTGGGGTTTCCTAAGATTTAACTTGTGCATTGTAAAAGTGAAGATTGTATAATATATTGATATCGGACAGACTCATATTGCAGGGAGTTTCCCCTCCCTTTATACTGTTGTACATTTCTCTTGTATAATGTTGTTGATAATGAATGTGTATGGGTGTTCATTGGTATAAAGGCACATTAATAATACTTGGTAATGAAAATAAAACTAAGTATGGATTGTTAAGGCGTAGTCTATAATCGTAAGTATTGGTGAAAAGAAAACGGTTGGTAGTGTCGCACCTCGCCTAGCACGGTTGAAAGACTACCGTAGGCTTGGGGGCGTGACACTAGGGATGTCTTGGTGTGGTCTAGAGGTTTCACGCACTCGTTTACAGCTTCGCGCTGCTCGGTATTCACACAAATCCAGCTTGAGTATGTCTTTGTTATTAGTGCACTATTCTATTAGATGATGTGGTTATCAATTACCAAGGTCTTTAAGCAAACATTTAACCAACACAATTGATTCATGTATTAAAATAAACCCAGATTTATACTTATTCCAACCATAAGTAGGTAAGATTAAACATATATTATGATAGTTCAGAAGAAACACAAAATTCCAGAAGAAACTTATCTTTATTTCCACTTTGTCCTTAATACATCGAGATCCGCCTTGCGCACTCAGCTGCAGGGGTCCGCGCACACAACTACGGACTTTCTATGCCTCTGTGCACACAGCTGCAGAGCTTCTACCTACGACCCCAATCCCTCGACTCAGACTTACAGACGCTTTCCAATTATCTTCTTCACGAACCCATTACATTTCATCTGTCCCCAAAAGAACTGCCTTTCCCTCATAGAGCCGTGCTGTATTTATACCCTTCCTTGGCCCGCGATCCTTGTGCGGGCTGACTCTATTTATATTTCATTATTTTCGAGTGGACTACCCTTTGACTCAATCCTACTATAATTCGCACTCCACATACTTCAGAGTTTTTACAATAATTTAATCCTACTTTTTAGGCTTTCTGCCCCAAAACCCGTTACACGGGACCTCTGCTACCCAACACTTCCTCCTAGAATAATCAATCCTCCACTCTAGCATCTTCCCATGGCAGTTGTGACCTCTTGTAACACATGTACATCTGCACAATACAAGACTTAGGGGACATGGGTGATTTTGTAAATTGAAAGCAACCCTTACTAGGGCATCGAAAACAATGTTCAAACACTTGAACGCTACCTTGAATCTGCCCTCTTCTTAATACCTTATGATAGTCCTACTACCATATGTAGTGCACCATACCTTTATATCCTTGCCTCCATTATTGGGATAAACTTAAGGGTTAATCCACAACGACTCTACATGTATTGAGAATACCATAACTGGGGCTTCAAGATATGTTGTCTTAAATAATTTAGAACCAACTATTTTCCATACAAACTTCACCATCATGAAGCATGCAACTTTGCCTTCTTAGATCCTTCATCACGGCTCCAAGAATCCATAGATATGGCCATGATCTTTCATTGAAAACTAGGTTGAGTACATAGATCTTTGCGACCTCCCTCTGCGAGGGTTACCCCAATCACCCTTGAGCCTTGGACACATCAACGTTGCCCTTAAATATTAGCTTGATTCCTTTAGGAGTCGCGACCTCCTTTCTGCAATAGGTCCTCTAAAATTAGGCCTTACGACCCTCTAGATAACCTATAGTAGGGTCTTGACCCTCTTCTCCAGATCTGAATTGATGTCGTTTGTTCATGCTTAGATTTGTGTCGATATTCTTCCACGAGCATGCCTTTTAACTCGGCTAATCCAACACATAAGACAAAGAACAAAAATGGTCCTCCTTTTCTAGCTGATTCGGCTCCTCTATATGTTTGCAACACTCTTGTGCTTGCTCCCTTATGGTGATTATGACCTCCTTAGTAGCCCTTCTTGACCTTCAAGATTGACCTCCACTTAGGGCTACACATTATGGCCAACTTCCATAATCAAATGAGCTCTTCACTTGATAATCTAGCCTTCCATTAGGCCTCTTTAAATAGTTCTTCCTTAGGTCTCTTAAGAACCCTCTAAATATTAGGGGTTTTGTCCACTTAGAGCTTAGGAAATATTAATTTTCCTTTTAGTCCCTTTTTTGGATTTTAAATCCCTTCTTGGGTCTAAAACCCCTCCACTTGGGTTCTTTGCCCACACAGCCTTCTTGTGACCAAACTTCACAACCCAACTCCTAGGCTTGTGGAGTACCTCCTACGCTACACAATTCAACATAAGGCACATGGAATTGTTGCAAGTCACGATCCACAATATTCAACAAAGTTGTAGCACATAAATATCATCGAGTTTGTAGAGACATAACCATAGGGTGATGTTGCACCAACAATGTCACAACAAAGTAATAACAAGGTGGTGTTCTAACAATCATATCATAACAACTTAACAATGAAGTGATGTCACAACAATGTAATAGTAGTAGTGTTGGAACAACACAACTACAACACGATGTTACAACAAACTTATTTCATTTTCTAAGCTACTAACTAAAATAAGTTGATGCATATTACTTTTGGACAATAATGCTCCTGTAACAATGACATAACTAGGACCATTCATACAACTATCATTAACACCAATGGTATTATTGGCATTTGTAGTATGAATTGAAAAGAATATCAATGACAATTGTTGTTAATCTAGATTTTTGTGATTTATACTTATTTTGGAGACATGCACTCTGCAATGGCACAATATTCCCTTCATATGCCCTCATTCTTCTCAATGTATACTTCTTCCCTATTAGACAATTATTGAAACAATTATATTCAAGGCTTCCATGTCTAAAACTCTTTTACTCTTTTACTAACCATTAGATAAATAAGATGTTATAAATCCAACTCTATACGCATTTTACAAAGTTAGAAATCTCGCGTCAGAAAATTCCCAAGGGTGGAATCCAGGGTTGGAATTTGGATTCTTTATTACCTGTCAAATAATTTTTTTTGACGTTTTGGGTTTTTATGTTGGCCGTCAAGGAACATTATGTCTAAAATTTTGCTCTTCAATCAAAATGTTTTGATAATAAATCGACCCTTCATCAATAAAGGTTTAATTAAAAAAATACTTTTCAATCACACCACTGTGTTAATTTTTTCTCACATATTTATAATAAGAAAAAAACAACGTGACCATGACTAAATGATTTGTTGAATCATAAAAGTTGTTTTACTCATGGATGGGATCCATAACTCCCAAACCATCCCAAACACATATACAAAAATTATGAGTAAATATAGAAATCTATTTTACTCACACCCAACTCATTGTTATTGCAATCATCTACTCCTATTTTAATTTCTCAATTTGGATTTCTATTAGATAATTTAAATGTTACAATTTCAGTAAAAACAAATAGATTTCTTTCACCAAATAAACAAAAAACTTCAAAAAAGAAATTTCCATCTTAAAAACTTTGGTGTTGACCAAAAACTATCCTCCACAATGCCCATCCTCTCCCCCATCATAATATCACGAAATCTAGATAAAATTCAATTTTAATAAACCCAATAAACTTAATTTATTAAATATAACCCACATAAATTTAATTTATTTAAATAAAAACAATATATAATATAAATTCCAAATTTTTGGTTTACTTATTATTAATCACTTCAATATAATATATTACTTCTTCAATATATACTTTATTTAAATAACATTCACCTAAACTTTAAATACATGAAATTAATTTATTTCAATAAAAACAAATATTAGAGAATTCCAAATATTACTGCACTTCTTTATAAGACTGTTGTGATAGGGTAGTAATGACGTTTTCGCAAAAAAGTGAACAGTAAAAAATAAGTTTTAGAACTTTGAAAGCCCATCACAAAAAACAGCTTTTTAAAATTTTTAAACGTGAAATACGGTGTTGTGACAGGGCCCGTCAAATTCCAACCCTGGTGAAATCTCAATAACCTAGATTTCAAAATTCCAATGAATAGACTTCAAACTTTGTATCGGAAATATATTTTCTTAATTTCCAATTAAAAACGATTTTTCCCATTAACACAATCTCGAAGTATCAGAAAACCGCTTTCAACTACATTATCAATCACAACGTGCAAGTTATGAAGTCGCAAAACCGTCTTGATTACTCTGAATTTTGTGCACCGCCCATTGAAACTACAAAAGCACAAATCTGCCTAGATTGCTCTTCATATTGTATACTGGTCCGCCGCCCAATTCAGCTATAAAAGCAGAAAAGCACAAAACGCACACCAATTCAGCTATAAAAGCAGAAAAGCACAAAACTGCTGGGATTGCTCTGACTTTTGTATACCGCCTGTTTAAGCCACAAAAGCACAAAACCGCTTGTATTCCTGTGAATTTTGTATACCGCCTAATCTTTTCTAGAAGCCTTGAGATGCGATTCAATGACGGTGGATTTGACGATGAAGCACATTTTTTTAAAAGCGGACATGAGAAGGAATTAGAACTTGAAGTGAGGTTGTTACCGTTTGAAAGTAGTGGTATAAAACATTTTTGGAGTGCAGACATTGTTATTGGTAGCAGTTTCTTCTCATCTTCTTCTTTATTCTGCAATATATTGGCTTCCTTTTGTCATTGTTTGTTTAGTCCACCGCATGGCCATGCATTTTCGTGTTTTTTTCCTATTTGCGGTTGATCTGTTGTTCTTGATTTTATGTGTTTGTGGTTGATCTGCTATTCTTGATTTATGTTTTTGTGTGCATCTGCATTGTTCCTCAGCCGATTTTATTTTGTTGCTGTATTTAAAGGAGAAGATGAACGGATGGAAATGAAACTCAGGATTTCATATTTTTCTTTGGAAGAAAGGTCACTGAATGTAGAAGAAGGTATGTTTATTTCTGGCTTATGTATTTTTTATTAGATAGATATTTACATAGTAACAAGTTACCTGTTAAATGGTTATACAAACAGCGCAGATGGTTTTTCCGTTGTCGTGATTTTGGGAGAGCTTAACAGATTTATTATTTCCGTCTCAGGTAAATTACAGAGTATTTTATGTCTAGGAGAAAGTTTATTGGCATTTCAATGGAGAGACCCATTCACATAATTCTGAACTCACGCACTGCTTCGGTTAGGTCGCCTGCTTATCCAGGTTTTGGCTCTGTCAAATTTTTAGGGTTTATATACTCAAATCAATTTTTACTGTCTTTGCCCACTGGTTTTTTTTTTAATACATTTTATACCATAATTTTTATCTCTGCAACGTATTTTCGGCGTAATCTCTGAGTTCACTTTCTCTTGCTTTCTCTCGCAGTATTTATTACCTTCTGCTCTTTTATCTGTCTGAGGTGCTATTTGGCGAAAACATTGCTGAACCGTACATTCAATATTTATTTGACGTAGACGTCTAGTCGGCCTGTCTGCGTGGAGCGTTGTTCTAGTTGGTGCACCAGTACATAATCAATCTCAACCCTCGCGTCCGGCACAGGTACGGACAGAGTCTGTTAATTCTGCCATTTCTATTTTTTGAAGGTTATTCTCTGCCAAAAATAATATGACGCTCCAACTTTGAGCTCAAAGTACGGGGAAACCGTCTGTCAGTTCTGTATTTCTATTTTTTAGGGTTTTCTCTGTCAAAATTAATATAACGCCCAACTAGAGTGTTGGAAAGGAAAAAAGAAATAGCAGGGAACCAATAGATTGTTATGTTTACGGCAAACGTAGAGATTAGAGCTGAACCGTAATAATGGTGCCAGCCGTCCTTGTTAAATTGTTTGTATGGTTATGGTAGATCCTCTGGGTTTTAAATTCACGTTTCATTTTATACTAAATAATACGACGCTCCAACTTTGAGCTCAAAGTACGGGGACACCGTCTGTCAGTTCTGTATTTCTATTTTTTTAGGGTTTTCTCCGTCGAAAATAATATAACGCCCAACTAGAGTGTTGGAAAGGAAAAATGAAATAGCAGGGAACCAATAGATTGTTATGTTTACGGCAAACGTAGAGATTAGAGCTGACCCGTAATAATGGTGCCAGCCGTCCTTGTTAAATTGTTTGTATGGTTATGGTAGATCCTTTGGGTTTTAAATTCACGTTTCATTTTATACTCGTAAAGTTTGAGATGAACTAGTAAATTCACGTTTCATTTTATACTCGTAAAGTTTGAGATGAACTTTCTTTACGGACTTTTAAGTGGTTAAATAATTTAAAAATGAATTAAATTAAACAGATAGGATATTTTGGTATTTCCAAAGGAAAGAAGTATATTGTTTTATATTTATAAATATTTTTTTGGTAGGTAAGTATCGATGGACATTTGAACCTATGGCAAGGAATGCTTCAATGGTGCACTTATTCATCGTCAATCCAAAGCTCCATGAACTATATTTATAAATATTAATTTGGGGAAAAATGAGTAAAAAATAAAGTGTGAAAGATGAATTAAAGTTATAGTTGTTATTATTATAGATAATAAAAAGTTAATAAATTATTATGAAATATTTAATTATTTGTGTGGATAAATTTTATTTTTTTAATCTTAAATAAGTTATTTTTAAAATTATAATAATTATATATATTTATTTATATATATCTTATTTTAGATTATAATAATTTAATTAAAATAATAAAATTTATTTTATATTATTAAAAATTTACTATAAAACACTTTAAGGATTAAGTGTGGTTATTGATGTTGGACATTTGGCTAATTTTATCTCCATAGGTGCTCGGTTTGAATCCCTTGGGTGAGGTGTATTAGTCTATGTTGATTACTATACTATCATCAAGTGTTAGGAATCATCTTTTGGTTTCTGAATGAGGTTTCCCTTCTGAGAAAAATACATTATAAATTCAAACATTAGAATTTATACATAGAAATGTAGATAATATATTGATGTGTGATTTAGGTTGAGAGTTATTGTTGAACTAGTATTTAGAGAGATCATGCCTATAAATCTAGGTTAATTCTGATTCATTTTATATGTCACAAGATGCTAACAAATGTTGCATATTATATAGTTAATAGAACTTAAGGTTATTAATGCTAGTTCTTGATTTTCTTTTATTTTTTTTTTTGAAAATATGTATGTATATTAACTACATAGTTTCACTTAACTAACATTGAGGTGAGAAGTCATTTTATCTTTGGCCACAATTAAAATTTGGCTAGCTTATAAATCACATGACCTTTAGAGGGGTCAAAAGTCATTTAATCTTTGGCCACAACTGTTTTAGCTTGCTTATAAAATCACACGACCTTTATAGGGGCTAATATGTACTTGGCGAATCAAAACTTTGTACCCTAGATATTACTAGCCCCACTTGACCAACCATACAAGCTTTAATTGAGACTAATCATAACTTAACAAATAAAATTGTAACTTTTGTAACTTAGTACATTAATGAAACTTAATCGAAACTAACTTTCCTATTAAGTTGATTAATTTTCTAGAAATAGATATATATGTGAAAAAATTCTATTTAAACACATATAGTCTAGTTTAACATGGTACTTGCTAAAATATTATCAACTTATAGAACACAAGTATAATAGTTTAGTAATTTTAGACAATTTTGTAAATGCCATGATGACAAATAGCCATATATTATAGAGTTAGATAATATATTTATAAATGGCATGATCACAAATAACAGTAGACTATATATGATATTACATCTATGCTTAATATAGGTGAGGTTAACTAGCTAAAGCCTTGTTTACATTGTTGAAACCCATGTTCAAATCCTATAAAAAAATGTAATTTGTATTGTGGAAGTTTATAGTAATGTTAAATTAAATTTAAGTGTCCAAAGAAAATAAGTATAATGAATAACTCAACAATGGTGTGTTTAGTTGGGCTATCATGGACCAACTGCATGTGGTGGGACTAACAATCAAGTAAGAGATTTATGAGGCCCTTATGTATTGGAAGTTTGAAGTTTGATTAGCGAAATGGGTAAGACTATGAGTATTTACTAGGTATTGTAACAAATTTCTGCATGGTCGTCATAGTCTTTCAATATGAAAACATCAACAACAAGCGGAAAAGTGATGATCAATCTTTAAAATAAAAACTCAAAAATAAGTTACCTAAAAGCATTAAAAATTTGTCATAATTAAACTTAAATATTTCATTCTAAATGTTATTCTTAAATATACATTAAATGCAAATTAATATAACATAAGAAAATTAACTTTTATGTTTTATATCTCTTTAAAATCAAATTAAAACTATTACAACGATATGTTTGTTAAATGCCCCAGGCTTATAGAAACTAAACATAAACATAAAATTTGAAATTAAAAAAATATAAAATAACCCTAAATAAATAGCTTTAACAAAATTTACCGTTACTTTTGCCATCCTTAATTTGTTCTTTTACCATCATCTTTAATTAATTCTTTATCCGCCTTATTTAATTAATTTTTTTAGTTGGGTTCCTCTTGATGATGCAACCAGTGCCGCCCATGTTGTATCACGTTAAATAGGTATGCAGTAAGTATCATCATCACGGAATTCTAAACTCACGCATTACTTTTCA
>APFE031593934.1:72030-158628 GCA_000404065.3 Pinus taeda | reverse complement strand
AAGAACCATGGTATTGCTCCATGGTATTGCATGTATGAGTCATATATAAAGGATAGAGACTCCCTGCGAGGAGCATCGTGTCTTATCTTGTAATCGAGCTCTGCTCTATTGGAGGTTGCCCCCTCGAAGAGGCAAGTGAACATTGCTTTCTGAATAATAAAATACTTGCTGTTGTTTCCACTATTCTATGTTCTAGGTATATTTCTTTGCATATTCTATATTCTGGTATCGTCTTGCAGGTTAAGAGCATAACAATTTGCCTCACGTCTCTCTCGGATTTGTTGAATATTGGAATTTGTCACTAATACTTTGTGGTTGCAGAGATATTCAAGAAACTTTTGAGCTAACAATTGTGGTTGCAGGAGGTCAACTCATTGGAAAAATTATGGGCAAGCAAACTAGCCATTCTCAAGGCCTAAAGGCCCATTGGTTTGCCTCCTAAAGCCTTATATTCCTCACTGATTACGTGCAGCCTCTGATTATTTTGTTTACAGTGGTAAAAAATACATGAAAGTGGCATTAAACTAACTAATAAGTCACCATAACACATTGACATTTACATCTATTGGATAATCACTGTTTGACATATATTTCAAGTTTTTGATGACTGTCATATGAGTTTAAAAGCATCATAAAATCTGATCATATATCTCAGTGGCATATGAAAAAGTCCTAAACTTTTTGAGCATTCATCTCTTGATTTCCATTGCATCATTGTTTATAGTCTTGTGTTGGAAAAGTGGTTTAATTTGGCTGCCTTTCTAGTTCTTTTGTGGCTGCCTCATTTGCATTCTTGCATGCGTTATTCTCTTGCATGCATAAGCATCTCACTGTTTGCATTTTCATCTTTAGTGCTCTCATTTAACCAAGATAAAGAGATTAGTGTTGGACTGATTTGACATATTTGGCATAAGATTAACTTACTGCTGTCATAATATCAAATTTGCATAGCAAATTTTGGAAAAGATCATTAGCATTGGTAACATTTGATTGCTATTGACTATCGGTTTTAGTTGTTACATTGCTTCCTAATAAGAGATCTAACATATTGTCTCTTGTGAGCTCCATAATATAAAAGAATCATAATCTTGCAATTTCACTCCTAAAAGCACTTGACAAAAGAATCCAATTAATCTCAAGAGTTGAATGTCTTCTTTGAATGATTGATCTAAATTGGAAAGAAACATTGGATTTGGGCATCTTCACATTTGTTGTTTCACAATCATTGTTTCTTTACATTAACATTGGAGATCTAATTGTGATTATATATAATTATATATATATATATATATATATATATATATATATATATATATATTTGGCATTGCTATTGGTGTTAAGTCTTGAGAAATTGTCTATTGAGTGCCTTGGCTAATTGTTCTAAGTGACATTGAAGATAAGTGCTCTAATCTTTCTTATTGCCATTATTGTCACTGAATCCATTATTCATGGTTAAATTGAATATCTATTGTGGATGATAAGATATCTAATTTTATCTTTGGCATATTGGTAATGTGCTTGTTATAATCTTGAAGAAGCATTGATCTTATCTTGTTTATCATTTGAGCAATTTGTCTATTGGTTACATTTTTCTGGCACCATTGAGTTTAAGCACTTTCTCTTGTGGTTGAGATTATCACTCATTTACTATTAAGTACTCTGTTGTCATAGCCTGAGATCAATTTTAACTAAGTACTTAAGATCATAAGTAATCTAACCTTAAGAGCACTCAATCACCTTGCATTTGCATTTTAGGCATAGCCTTGCACTGATAAATTTATCTCCAAGCCTAAGCTTGGTTGATAGAAAGATAGGGCCACCCTTCTTCTTGTAGCTTGCGAAGGATAGACCCTTTGAAGTGGTTAACACGACGACCTTGCTATCATCAGAGCCACAGTCTCTACAGCACCGAAGGCACTGGGAGTTAGATTTCAAGGAGAGGTATCGTTAACCAAGCCATTGCTTGCTTTGCCTTGATTTCTCTCTACAACTTACTTTAGAGACTAGCCTCAAAACATATAAGGATTAAGGGATACACCTAGTTAGGCATTTAACTAAAATAAACCAAGACTTTGCATATCACCTAGGTCGTAAGACTTGCATAACATATAGGTTAGCAAAGCATCTCCAACCAACAACTGTTCATCCAATAATTTGGTGTATAATTGATATAAAGCAAGTATTCGACTCCATAAGTCATTGGTCTCACACAATAATCTAATGAAATCTCTAAAACTTGCTAAATCAACCAAGTGGCTAGGCCATTCAGTTGTGTCACCCGGATTTGTTGGTTGCCAACAAATCTCGCACTCTCACATTCCATAAGGACTTACCCCCATAGCCTGTTGTTGGGAGACATCTAGAATGGAGAGGGTAGGGATCAAAGCTACATCCCTTGCCTTGAGCCATTGTCGCGTTGTGCCTGTACAATTTGAGCGACAACATTTTTGATGCCATTGTTGAGGACCTATTTATTGGACCTTGGCATTACGACACTTATCATCATCCTTTCCGAATCTCATCATCTTTTCATCTTCTCTCTTCACTAATCTTCTCATCACCTTGTTCACCTTTTTATTTACACCTTAACACTTGGACATTTGTGTTAGCTTCCTATTTGGGTCGCGACTCCACTTATTCATCCATTCACAAGAGCTTACACTAGAAGAAATCCTGGTAGCTTGGTTAACCCAGCTCCCGATCCTGAACAGGCTCTAAGAGCACGGTTAAACAAATTACATTCTAGTAAGCATTTAATCTTTCTATGGACAGGAAGCCCTCCTTGATATCCACTTGTTTTTCCCTGATCCCATTAGTCAGGACTTCATGGATTTCTACAAACCTTACAACTTTTCCAATATTCAAGGGTGTGAAAATTCTACCACTGCAGCAACTGATTTACTTTTCCTACTTATTTCATCATAAGTTATTCATGAAATTACTTCAACAAAAATTAAAATAAATACTGCTGCAGATATCACATTGTAAAACAGAAACAAAAATATGCACACATTGACACAATTATTTTGGACTAATGTCCCCAAAAAAATCCAATAAGGGAAAATCGGTGCAGCAAGGGAGGATTTTATTATTCACCAATTTTCTTGTACAATAGGGTGCCAAACTGGCTTACCCACATATAGACAAACTTCCAGCACTCTCCTAAACCCAGTGTAGGCCCTACTGACCTCTGCTACAGCCTGAAACCCTCTGCATTAGCCTGAAACCCTCTACGTCAACCTACCAAGGCTCTGCGCAGCCTCTTTGGGCTTCTGTGTCACTCCTACAGCCTTTGCGTGGATGACGCAGGCCCTTCTGGTTCTGCGTAGTCTCTGCTGCCTCTGCATGACTTCCTCTGGCTTTGCGTCTGCCTCTTGTGCGCTGATCTTCTGTCTCTCTGTTTCGTATTTGCTGCCTCCTTACTGCTCTTCAGACCATTGGTTCAATTTCTCAGCAAAACCCGCTCCAGAAATTGAACTGACTTGTCTCCCTCTGTGTGTTCTCCAAGTGCCCCTCAAGCCTCCTCTTATACTTTTTCGGTTGACATCGCAACAAGCGAGATTAAGTCCTTAATCAACAGCTAAGATTAGATCTAGCTTGATCCATGTCTTTTGGACCATTCTAACACAGATTCATATTAATACACATTAATATTTTATTTTCCCTAAGTTTAGACTTAGGGACTCCATTAAAAATATTAATTATTTTAATATCTCCTCCGCTGTTTAGAATCTGCCCAAACCCTTTCTGGGTATTGGAGATCTCATGTGCCCCAACCTCTCCACCAAATTTCATGGCTGTAGCACATCCGATGCTACCCCAAATCAACACTCCCTCTTAGCGAGGATTGTGCTTTAGCAATACTCCTCATTGGGTATTAATTTGATCATTCGACATTGATACCTGTGCTGATGCTAGGCCTCCCTGCCCAACATCCTCTACATTGTTGCATTCTGTACTACTGCCCATGGTTCTGCCACTGCAACAGCTGCATCTGTACGACAGCTCCCTCTGCATTCGTGCTGTTGCTGGTCCTTTCTCCCAGCATTGCATTCGCATTGCACCTTCCTCTGCATCTGTGCTGCTGTTGGTCCTTTCTCCCAATATTGCATCTGCACTACAACTCCCTCTGCATTTGTGTCGCTGTTGGTCCTTTCTCCCCACACTGCATCTGCATTGTAACTCCCTCTTCATTCATGCTGCTAACACACTACTTCTGAAAGGGGTTCTTCACCATCCCCATCTTTTCTTTGAAGTAGTCAAATTTTGACTTTCCAAGGGCCTTGGTGAGGATATCTACCACTTGATCCGCTGTAGGAGTGTAGCTCAACTGTACAGCTCCACGTTGGACAGAATCTCTGACAAAGTGACACCGGATATCAATATGCTTTGACCTATCATGAAATACTGGATTCTCAGAGAGTTTGATGCAACTCTGATTATCACACATGATCTCAGTCATCTCCATATTTCTTCTGAATAGGTTTACTGGCAGTTTTCTAAGGCATATGGCCTCATACGAAGCTGTGCTTGCTGCCATATATTCTACCTCAGACGAGCTCAGAGCCACAAACTTTTGTTTCCTACTGCACCAGGAGGTTATTCCTGATCCAATGTTGAAACAGTACCCAGAGGTACTTTTCCAATCCACTGAACTTCCTGCCCAATTTGGATTAGTAAATCCACTGAACCTGATATCCTTCCCCTTGTTATACAAGAGCCCTTAATCAATTGTTCCCTGTAAATACCTGAGAACGTGCTTGGCTGCTACTCAGTGAGCCCTCTTTGGTTCCACCATGAACTGACTGAGGGTGTTGACAGTGTAGCAAATATCTGGCTTGGTATTGACTAGATACATCAGGGACCCTATGAGTTGTTGGTATAGGGTGGGATCGACATCCTTGTCTTTTGATGTGTCAATCTTCTTCCAGTTGGTGATAATTGGCATAGCCATAGGTCTACAGTCTCCCATCCCGAACCTTTTCAAAATTTCTATAGCATACCTTCCTTGCCCAAGAAAGATTTCTCCTTTCTGCTGCCAAACTTCCAACCCTAGAAAATAGTGCATTCGTCCCATATCCTTCATATCGAACTCTGTGGCTAGATTCTTCTTGCAGTCTTCAATGAGTCTAGATGATTTTGTCAGGAAGAGATCATCCACATATAATACTAGAAAAAGTGGCGAGCTCTCTATGACTAGATAGTAGAGGTTCGTATCCGCGTCACTCTTGACTAACCCCATCTTTTGCAAGTAGCCATCTATTCGAACATACCACGCTCTTGGTGCTTGCTTCAGCCCATACAAGGCTTTCTTCAGTCTGCATACATGAGACTTCTTCTCATGAGTTTCAAAGCCCTCTGGTTGTTCAATGTATACTTCTTCTTCTATTACCTCGTTCAGAAATGCCGTCTTGACATCCATCTAATGGATTTGGGCTGCAAGAGATATCACAGTCCCAATAGATGTATACCTGGCTATCGAGGTGAAGGTTTCCTCATAGTCAATCCCTTCCTTTTGAGCATACCCCTTTGCCACAAACCTGGGCTTGTATTTTTCAATACTGCCATCCGCAACATATTCGATCTTGTAGATCCATCTTGAACCTACCACAGATCTGTCTTGAGGCCTTGACACCACCTCGCAGACATCGTTTACCATTATGGAGTTATACTCCTCCACCATTGCATCTAGCTAGACTTGATGCTGAGTTGCCTCCTTGAAGCTGATATGCTCTCCATCCTAAGCTACTAATGCCTGATACTTGTCTGGCTGTTTTCTCTCCCTTTTACTGTTCCTTGGCTCTCTGATGAAGTTCTCTGCACCATGCAAAATCTGACGAAGTTCCTTGCTGGTTCTTCCTCTGCCAATAGGTGCTTCTGTTTGCTCCTCTTCCTCATCCTGAGAATCTTCCTGATCTGAGGAAGGATTGTTCACTTCCGTTGGTTGAAGAGGCATGACCAATGGATCCTCTTTCGATTGCTCCTTGGAAGGCATTTCACGAGATCTTCTGAAAGCTCTATCCTCCATGAAAT
This sequence comes from Pinus taeda, assembly GCA_000404065.3. Lineage (NCBI taxonomy): Eukaryota > Viridiplantae > Streptophyta > Pinopsida > Pinales > Pinaceae > Pinus > Pinus taeda. The sequence goes on along the minus strand of APFE031593934.1, from coordinate 152,595 downwards.
TTACATCTCGTCGCTCTGTCCTCCATGAATTTTACATCTTGTCGTACTACTACCTTCTTGCTCCCTGGAAGATAGATTTTGTATGCCTTAGCATTCTCGCTATATTATGCCAGATACCCCTTTTCTGCAGTCTGATCCAGCTTCTTCCTCTTTTCTTCGGGTATGTGACAATATGCTAAACTCCCAAATATCCTGAAATGACTGACTTCAGGTGTCTTCCTAGTGAAGACTTTCTCTGGAGTAATCTTGTCCAATGCCCGATGAGGAGCCCTGTTCTGAAAGTAGATAGTTGTGTTGCATGCTTCTGCCCACAGGAATTTTGGCATATCTTGATCATACAGCATGGCCCTCGCTGCTTCTACAATAGTCCTATTTTTCCTTTATGCCACCCCATTCTGCTTCGGATTGTAGGGAGTTGTCCACTTTCTTCTGATGCCCTCCTTAGTGCAAAAATCAGTGAAGTCCTTATCGTCATATTCTCCACCATTATTTGAGCTCAAGACTTTTATTTTCTTACTTGTCAGATTCTCCACTAAAGCCTTGAACTCCTTGAATCAACAGAAAACCTCATCCTTGGTTTTCAAAAAATAGATCCAAGTTTTCCTCGAGTGGTCATCAATGAAAGTAAGTAAATACTTGGCACCGCTAAGAGCTTTGACAGTCATAGGTTCGCAGATATCCAAGTGTATCAATCCTAGTACACTCTTGGCCCTGTGGTTGCTCCTAGGAAATGCCACCTTGGCATACTTTCCTAGAGCGCATCCCCTGCATACATCATCTCGTTCCGTACTCAGATCCGGAACTCCTGTTATAGTGCTTTTGAGAATTCTCAGAGCTCCATGGTGCAAGTGACCCATCTTTCTGTGCCATTGTTTGTTCAAGTCTTTGTCCCCATCACTGCCTATTAGTGCCATTGGAGATTCTAGTTGTAATCTGTACAACCGATTACTTTTGATACCGATCTGCACTTTCTTTTTTCCAGCTCTGGTGTTTGACGTATACCTTTTCCTTGATGAAGTAGCCGTCGTAGCCCTTGTCTTGTAGTTGTGACACAAAAAGTAAGTTCATCCCAAATCTTGGCACATGCAGCACATTTGTGGCACAGAACCGCTCTCCCAATTCTGTCTGGAAAACTATGGTACCCTTTCCTACTGGAGTGCACTTTGCCTTGTTCCCCATGGTGATATGAAAGTTCATCTTCTCTTCTGGATATTCTGAGAAACACTCCCTGATTCCTATCATATGCCACGAGGCTCCACTGTCTATATACCATACTTCTGATGATGCAATACTAGTCATGCATTCCACTTCTTCTTCCAACTTGGAAGCCAACGTAGAGAAATCGAAATCTCTCTCTCTTGTGCAATCTTCTGAAAATCTGTGAGCCCTCTGAGGTGGATGCCTCTGCATTCTGGTCTCGACCCATAACTGATTTTCCCTTTCTGTCTCTGATTACTTGCTTTGATACTATGTCAAAATTCTACCACTACAGCAATTGATTTACTTTTCCTACTTATTTCATCATAAGTTATCCATGAAATTACTTCAACAAACATTAAAATAAATACTGTTGCAGATATCACATCGTAATACAGAAACAAAAATATGCACACATTGACACAGTTATTTTGGACTAATATCCCTAGAAAAACCCAATGTGGGAAAACTGGTGCAGCAAGGGAGGATTTTATTATTCAACAATTTTCTTGTACAATAGGGTACTAAACTGGCTTACCCACAGATAAACAAACTTAATGTACTTTCCTAAACCCAACGTAGGCCCTACTGACCTCTGCTACAGCCCAAAACCCTCTGCGTCAGCCTACTGAGGCTCTGCGCAGCCTTTCTGGGCTTCTTCGTCATTCCTGCAGCCTCTGTGTGGATGATGCAGGCCCTTCTGGCTCTGCGCAGTCTCTGTCGCCTTTGCGTGGCTTCCTCTGGCTCTGCGTCTGCCTCTTCTGCGCTGATCTCCCGTCTCTCTGTTCTGTACTTACTGCCTCCTTACTGCTCTCCAGACCACTGGTTCAATTTCTCAGCAAACTCCGCTCTAGAAATTGAACTGACTGGTCTCCCTCAGTGTGTTTTCTAAGTGCCCCTCAAGCCTCCTCTTATACTTTTTCAGTTGACATCTCAACGGCTGAGATTAAGTCCCTAATCAACGACTAAGATTAGATCTAGCTTGGTCCATGTCTTTTGTACCATTCTAACATAGATTCATATTAATACACATTAATATTTTATTTTCCTTAAGTTTAGACTTAGGGACTCCATTAAAAATATTAATTATTTTAATATCTCCTGATCTATTTTGAATTTGCCCAAACCCTTTCTGGGTATTGGAGATCCCATGTGCCCCAACCTCTCCACTAAATTTCGTGGCTAGAGCACATCCGATGCTACCCGAAATCAACAAAGGGTACCTTCACAACCTTCTAGGTGCTGCTATGGATAAGATTCCGGTGTTTCAGTGGAATATTGCAATCAACGCTGGTAATCATATCAAGAAGTTCACAACTTTTCTGCTGAAACATGCTCATGCCGTTGCATATAATCATGAGGATGTTAAGATGAATCTCTTTGTCCTTTTTTAGAAGATGATGCGTTGCAATGGTTCTTAGACAAGCTTGATAATACTTTTGACTCTTTGCAAGCTATCATCAGTGCATTCAAAGGAAAATATTCAAACAAAAGGGAGGGAATATATTTATTCAAGGCAATAAACTCTATCAAGAAGAATGAAAATGAAATAGTGGAAGAGTTTAATCATAGGTTCAATGGCATTCTCAAGGATATGACTCAGGATTATAAGCCACCTGACAAGACATTGTTGGAACAATATCTTGAGGCCTTCAGTGTTGACACATCTTATGAGATAAGACGTGCTAAGCCAACTGATTTAATTGTTGCCCAGGCTATAGCTGAAGAATTAGAAAAGGATAAGAAGGCTTTTGGTAAATCGAAAATTCCTAGTTTTGAAAGAGGTCTAGCGAAATCTAAAGGGAAAAAAATAAAGGAGGTAGATGATGACCCGATTAAGGAGTTAACTTAGATGATTAAGGAAATGAGAATTGTGCATGCTAGAGAGACGAATGCCATGCAGTCTAGATTGATTCAAATGGAACGAAATCAAGCTCAAAATGTTCAGCCTAGAAGCAATAATAATAGAGGTAATAGCAATCCATGGCCAAAAAGAAATCCTCCCAATGATCAAAGGCGTCCTATTCCTCTTGAGTCTACAAATGTTGTTGATCAACCTATTCCATTTTGCAGACCTTGTGAAGGTTTTCATGAGGAAAGTTCATGTGCTCTTGCTAGAAAACTCCTAGAGGAAGGAACCATTGAGCAGATAAATAATGCTAATGCTTGGAAGGAAAGTCGTTGCACAAACATGATCTCTTCATCTTTCGCCATCAATAACCTCAGTGATGGAAAGGACCCTTTCACACAAATGTATGGTGAAACTCCATCTTAGGAGCAAATTCTAGAAATTGCTAGAAGTAAAGGTTATACATATCAAAAGAAGGGCAAGGAGCCAAATCAAAATAGACATGTCACATCTGAAAGATATAAATTAGGATTGAAAATCGATTGGGTTGCATGGATAAACAATATTAAGATGTCTGTCCCCGTGCTTGAACTTCTAATGATTTCTTCTCAGAGGGCAACAATTTTCAAAGCTTTAGGCATGACTCAACGACATAAGGTTGATACACATCCAAACGACAAAGAGATTAAGTTAAAGGATCTAAATTGTTATGTGACTAATGAGGATAATCAACCTTCCTTTCTTGCATTAGAGGTTAATGATCGATTACTCCACAACTGTATGCTTGATTCTGGGGCCTCAACCAATGTCATGACTAAGAAGGTTATGGACCATTTAAATCTGAGAATCTCAAGGCCTTATCACAACATTTTCTCTATGGATTTGAAGAAAATTGAAGTCCTTGGTGTAGTTAAGGACTTACAAGTTGCCTTGGCAAATTATCCTTATAAAATTGTCACCATGGACATAGCAGTCATTGATGTGCTAGATGTGTGGGGATTGTTTCTATCAAAAAAGTTTGCAGCTGACTTGGGTAGATGTATTCAGATGGACTTATCATATGCTACTATTCTTGTAGCAGTAGGTGGTATGGTCAGGTTAGACAGGGAAGTTGAAAGAAGATACCATGTTGAAAATCCAAAGAGGCCAGATGATAATTAGGAGATTGAGGCACAAGGTCATCCTTCAGAGCATAATGCAGTTGTGACCGAGTTCTTCCAAATTGTATATCATTTTCTTCATCGCATCTTTCGAGCAAGAAAAGAAGACAATTTGAATTTGACAGAGGTGCACAGCACAGTGATGAAAGTTCTCATCGGCTAAAAGGGTTAAGATTCAACAAGGGACATCTGACAAACAACCAATTGACTTACCCATAAACAAACAGGTGTTCCAGATTGTGCCACTGGGATGACATCTGATGCCAATGGGCATCCTCTGTATTGTATTTCTAACCCTACAATCCTAGTTAGGATTTCAGTTCTGTCACTAGTTAGTTTTATTTCATGCATTTATGATTTATGCTTTGATTTGTTAAAGTAGATTTTTTCTATTTTAGTAGATGTTCTATATATATATGATGATTTGGATTTTGAATGGATATCTATTTGATGGACTTCTATTTTCTTGATATAGGGTTTTGGATTCTCAAATTCCTTAGATGAAGCAATGTGTCCCCAAGTAGAGCTAGATGTTGACCACATTTTTGTCAATAGTCCAAGGAATGAGAATGCAAAGACGTGAAGAAATATTTTCGAAATTCAGATTCGTCAGCCAACACATGTTTTATCATTGTAAACCCAATTTCTGCAAGATAATGTAAATGATGCTAATATGATTGTTTATTTTTGTAACAATACCTAGGTAAGCCTTTGATTCTGGCGACGAATTTCATCCTAGGAAGATTTTTAACCTCACCGAATTATGTGTCTTTCTAAACATGGATAATCGACAGAGATTTTTTCCTCCAGCTTAAACCCCAAAGCTAGGGTGGAATTCATTGGCAAGGTCTTAAGTAAGTCCTAGTAAAAGTCGTTTGGGAATAATTTAAGCTATTTGGCTAAATCATTTTATTAAAGATCACTTGGTCTATACTAGATCATATTGTGTCACAGAATTGAGTAATGTCATGAGGGTTTACATGTAAATATGTATTCACCCTTTGAGGGTTGAATAAATTGTAATATTTGATGTAAGAAACATTTTAGTGCATGGTCCCTCATACGTAGACACCATGGTTAAAATATTTGAGGGTGGAAAAAATATTAGTCCCCTCTAGTTTCAATTAATTAGTTTTGATGGCTAAATTAAATGTTGAAATTTCTAAGTCTATCTGTTAGAAATTTAATCTGTATTCTTCTGGTTTATCTCTTCTACTTTTTAAATTTGAAGGAGTTATTTAAAACATTTAAATACCGAAATAAACACAATAGAGTCACAACATCTACAAATCAACAGCTGAAAGAAAACAAACACACAAGTGACCTTGTTATTTTTGGACAAATGTCCCTAGAAAAACCCAATGTAGGAAAACTGGTGCAACTGTTATGAGGGTATATTATTATGCAGTATTTGCTTGAGTACAACTGGGTGCCAAATTGGCTCACTCGACAGAGAAAAATAACTAGCAGCAATACCTCTCTATTCAGAAACAAGTATTCAGAAAACCTGTCCCACAAAACTCTCTCCAACAACTTTGAAGCTCTGTGTTGGCCCTTCTGGTCTCTGCGTTAGCCTCAAACCCCTCCACGTTAGCCCTCTGAGGCACTGCGCAGCCTCTAAGACCCTTTGCGTCACTCCAGCGATCCTCTGTATGGATGATGCAGTCCCTTTGGCCTCTGCGTTGTCTCTGTTATGCTCTGCGTGGCTTTCTTTGGCTGCTGCTTCTCGTTTTTTGCCTCTGCGCTGGTCTCTCAACACTATCTTTGCCTCTCTGTCCAATACTCACTGCCCCTCGTTGCTGATCATTGATTCGACTTTGCTTAGTAACCCCACTCTAGCAAAACGAATCACTGATCACTCTAGTGTATTTTCCAACTGACTCTCAAGCCTCTTCTTATACTTTTCTAGTTGGTCCTTCAATGACCGAGATTAAATCTCTAATCAACGGTTAAGATTAAATTTAGCTTGATCCATGACTTTTGAAACCTTCTAACCCAGTTTTATATTAATACCCATTAATATTTTATTCTTCCTAAGTTTAGACTTAGGAACTCCATTAAAAATATTAATTATTTTAATATCTCCCAAACTGGTTAGAATCTGCCCAAACCATTTCTAAATCTTGGAGATCTTATGTGCTTTAGCTTCTCCACCAATTTTCATGGCTAGAGCACATCCGATAGTACCCCAAATCAACACTCCCTCTTAGCGAGGACTGTGCTATAGTAATACTCTACACTGAGCATCACTTTGATTATATGGCTTCAGTACCTGTGTTGATGCTTGGTCTCCCAACCCAACATCCTCTGCACTGCTGCCCATGGCCCTGCCACTACCACTGCTATATCCGTACAACTCCCTCTGCATCCATGCTGCTGTTGGTCTTTCTCTCAACACTGCATCTGCACTGCAACCCCCTCTCATCATGCTGCATCGTGCTACTGCTAACCGCTACTGCACTGCAACTCAGTTATTGAGAAGTAAGTAACTAATCCACCCAACTTCTGACATCCTTGTCAGGCTAGAAGCACTTGCAATGTTGAAGCTTTATCTGTTGCTAACAAGTGCTCCCTCTATTGACCTCTGCGTTGCTGCAACAACTCCCTGCATCTCGCACCGCTACAAACCTCTCTGTGCCATCCTGCATTGTTGCAACACTCTCCGTGCCTCTCACACTGCTTTAGCTTGCTAGCCTCGCGTTGCCCAGAGACTCCTGCACTATAGCACTCTCTTCTGCTTCATCCGCATCCGTCTCTACTGACATCCGCTAGTCCTGCTACTCTTTCCTGGGGGTTCCCGTAGAAAGGTATAATCCAAGAGGTTGAGTACCTCAAGGATCCTGCCCCTCATCACCTGTATTATGTAGTCTTCATGACTACAACTCAATGTCTCCCCACCTCTTCTCTAGAGGTACATGAGCACTCATGGCATAATCATCATCCTTCTCGACCTCCTTCTTTGCCTTCGCTGGCACTACCTTAGAGTCAGAAGCCTCTCCTTTACTCTTCTTCCTCGGACATTGGTTCATATAATAACCTAGTTCTCCACAGTGGAAGCACTTGACCTTGGAGAGGTCCTTCTTCTTCCTTTTCTCCTGCTTTCTTGCAGATGCTAGAGCTACATTCTCTTCCTCTTCCTTTTTGATCATGACTTCCTTGCTGCTACTTCCCATCTTTCTCAACGGCATGATCTCCTCTTGGCGAAGAGCCACCCATAATTCTTCCCAATGTTGAAGATCGCCCTGCCCAGTATGCTCTGGACAAATGTCTCCCACTCCTCAGAGACTGCGTTAAGTGCGGTCGTCACCAACATCTCCTCATTTGGCATGGCCCCTATCGAAGTTAGCTGGTCCCGAATCTCCTTTAACTGATCGAGGAAGTGATCTATTTGCTCCCCGTTCTGAGTCTGGTATGACCGCAACTGATTCTCAAGTAATATCTTCCTTTGCACGAAAGTATGCTGGTACAATTTCTTCAAGGCTTCCCACATTTTAGTTGTTGTGTCATTCTCGGCAATATGTTGGACCACATGATCCTTGACCCCATCATGGATGATGCACTTCGCCCTGGCCATTACCTCCTCGTACTTTTCATTTTCACTTGGGTCAACTGGGATCACCACTGTTCTCAAGGCAAAGGCCTTCATGTGATGTCTGTCTAGAATGGACATGATCCTGGCCTTCCAGACCACAAAGTTGGATGCTTCGTCCAACCTATCCTGATCCCTTAGCCCATTCACAACCATCTCTTTGCTCTTCTCTATCGATTCTTCCAAGTCTTTATACTTCCTGCCTGGAAGTTCTCTGTTTAGCTCCTGCCGAGTCTCTCTACTTCCCGTCTGAAAGTTCTCTGCTAGACTCCCTCTGAGTCTGATTTCCCTCCTGGAAATCCTTCTGCCAATCGTCAAGTTGCCCCTCTTTGATCGTTTGTGCAACTGCAACACTAATCCAGACTCTTTGGCTAGAAATCCGCCTCGATAGCAACTCCCTCTACCTTGGTTTTGCCCTGTTAGGTACTGTTCTGCCCAGAGTACCCCACCAGCTTTGCTCCCGCAAACTGCCCACAACTTCCTATGCCCCAACAACTCAAGGACTCAGCCTCTTGGCTTTGCGCAATCCTGACATTGGAAAAACAACTCCATCAGCCAAATGCATCAACCCTTCTGGTCTCTGCGTGAGCCTATTTCTGCCCTCCTCAGCCTCTGCGATGACCTCTCTCCAGCTCGGATTGATGACGAAGTCCCTTTGCGTCAACCCTTTCTTTGTTGCTTTCTGCAAGGATCAACTTTTGTCCCTCGAGATAGCTGATTTTGTTGCAAATGCTCTGCTTAGCTGATGCCTTCAGCTCTCTTGTGATTTGCAACCACCCTCTGATACCATGTTGAAATTTCTAAGTCTATCCATTATAAATTTAATCTGTATTCTTCTAGTTTATTTCTTCTACTTGTTAAATTTGAACAAGTTATTTAAAACATTTAAACACTGAAATAAACACAATATAGTCACAACATCTACAGATCAACAACTGAAAGAAAACAAACACACAGGTGACACCGTTATTTTTGGACAAATGTCCTCGAAAAAACCCAATGCGGGAAAACCGGTGTAGCTATTCTGAGGGTATATTATTATGTAGTATTTCCTTGAGTACAACTGGGTGCCAAACTGGCTCACCCAACAGAGAAAAATAACTGGCAGTAATACCTCTCTATTCGGAAACAGGTATTCAGAAAACTTGTCCCACGAAACCCTCTCCAACATCTTTGAAGCTCTGTGGTGGCCCTTCTGGCCTCTGTGTCGCCTCAAATCCCTCTGGGTCAACCCTCTGAGGCATTGCGCAGCCTCTGGGACCCTCTGCGTCACTCCAACTGCCCTCTGCGTGGATGACGTAGTCCCTCTGGTCTCTGTGTTGTCTCTGCTAGGCTCTGCGTGGCATGCTTTGGCTGCTGCTTCTCGCTCTCTGCCTCTACGCTGGTCTCTCGGCACTGCACTGCCCCTTGCTGCTGATCACTGATTCGACTTTGCTTAGCAACCCCGCTCAAGCAAAACGAATAACTGATCACTCTAGTGTATCTTCCAACTGACCCTCAAGCCTCTTCTTATACTTTTCTTGTTGGTCCCTCAACGACCAAGATTAAATCTCTAATCAACGGCTAAGATTAAATTTGGCTTGATCCATGACTTTTGGAACCTTCTAACCAGTTTTATATTAATACCCATTAATGTTTTGCTTTTCCTAAGTTTAGACTTAAGAACTCCATTAAAAATATTAATTATTTTAATATTTCCTAAACCGGTTAGAATTTGTCCAAACCATTTCTGGGTCTTGGAGATCTTATGTGCTTTAGCCTCTCCACTAATTTTCATGGCTAGAGCACATCAGATACTACCCCAAATCAACATTAAATAAAATTCTAAAGCCAGAAAATTAATTCATTCTGAGTCAAAAATAATTTTAGAGAAATTTATTTTTCTCCAAGTGGAAAATTCGGGGGTCAAAAAGAAGTCAAATTTTGGTCCCCCACCAAAGCTAAAATGGATATTTTTAGCTTTTTTGAGGAAATTAATCCAAAATAATAATTTTTGGATTAATTAAAAATGGGTTTTAAGAATATTTCAAGCTTTTCTTCAAAATAAAAAATTCGACGGTGGAGATTAAAATATCATCAAGCTATTATCAACGATTGAGAATATATTAATGGGGATCAAGCCAACTAGCTGTTATTTTCCACTTGGAGGGATTTCTCTATAAATAGAAGTCATTTTACGTCTATTTGGCATCTTTGGATAATGTAATTTTTTGTAATGTTGGTATTGAGCCATTGATCTGTGGGGAACGTTTCTAAATCATAATAAAAAAACTTTGGGGTTTAGTTCATGGTGTGTTGATCAATGGTTGTCATTAATTTTGTTTCTATTTGGCATCTTTCGATATCTTTGGATAATGTAATTTTTTGTAATTTTGGTATTGAGCCATTGCTCAGCTAGGAACATTTCTAAATCATAATAAAAAAACTTTGGGCTTTAGTTCATGGTGTGTTGATCAATGGTTGTCATTAATGTCGACCCAAGCAGCACCAGGGGCTACCTCGATCTTGGAAGGGCATTTTGACTTGACAACTCATATTATTTTGCATCAAAGTTCTTCTCGATGGATTCTACTCATCAAGATGTTTCGTTGATATATGGTATGCCTCCCAGTGCTTCACGGTTTGAGAGTTATTTGCGTTTGAAGTCGGAATCCCCATTAGTGGGCTAAAACCCCAGGGGTTGAGACATCACCTTATTTTCCAATGATTGTCAATATATGACAGGGATTCTCACCGTAATCTCACCTCGTATAAGTTGAATAAATTGAAAATCCAGAGATAGTAAACCAATCATTGACTTCACACTCGAGTAGGACCATATGCACAAGTCAACCATTGACTTCAAATTCTAGTGAAATTAAAAATATTTCTAAGCAAGCTCTTTGACACAAATATTATATTGGGTCCTTATAGGTTTCATAAATTTAATAAAAAAAAAAAAAAATTCCAAGGACATCAATGATTTCCTTCCTTGGAGCTCAAGCAAAGCATGTAAAAAAAAAAAATTAAATATTTCGAACTAATTTAAACCCCTAAAATCTCCAAACATCTAATCCTTGAAGCCACTCATAAGCTCTAATGGTCATCATTTTAAAAGACCCTTTCTAAGCCTAACCAATGACTATATAAAGGAACCTTGTACATATTCCACAAATTATGAATTGAACGATGAAATAACAAGAATATTATCTGAAATTTTCGACCCTTGAGGGTTCGATTTGTTCACTGGTTTGTTTACATTGCAGGTCTAAGTGAAGGTTGCAAATTTGTTTTGAATTTGGTTCAGTTCTCTCGGCATTCCATTGACCATACATCTTAACTTTTGGCATCACTGAACTTTCATCAACAAAGAGAATGCGGTCCCCCTTTTAAAAGGTGCAAAAGAGTTTGGAAGACAAATATGGCATTAATCTCAGTAAGAAAAGTCGGCCTAAATCACAAGGAAAAAGCTTGGCTTCTAATCACAAAAAAAACTCAGCATGTTACAGTAAAAATTCCAATGTCTAGGTCTCTTTAAATGCCTCACAGAAGACCAGAGAAAGTCTCGTTACTAAACCTTTTGATATGAAAGACCGAAGTCTGTAATTCAGACTTAAAGGAACCTTAATTGGATAAACTCTTAATTGCAAACTCAAACCAGTGGAAGAATACTGAGGCACAAATCAACATCTAAAAGTACCATCTCTACACACATCCTCAGCGGCATCAATTTTTGGTGACATCGTGCCTTTTTCAAGTCCCACACAGTGAGCAACTTGACAATCTTTTGATCTAAAGGTTCTAGGTAAGTAGATGTAGCATATACATTATTCTATTGTTTGCTTGATTAGGCTAGTAGTTAGGACGGTATTAAGATTAAGTTAAGGGCTGCATTCAATAGTGTGGTGTTGTGTTGTGTTTAGGCTAGTATTTAGAATTGTGTCAAGTCAAGGCCTGTCATAGTTAGTTGTTGATTAAGATACTTGTGTAGTTTTCTTGGGGTTGTTGGTAGTGTGTATAGTATTCTCTATGTCTGTCATAATTGATAGTCAGTGTAGTCTTAGATTGGTTGGAAAGTTGTTGGACAAGTCAAAAACATCATAAGGGTTGGTTGAGGATATATCTAGTGCATATAGTCAACTTTGTATATAGTCTTGCATAGAGTCTAGGTCTATATTAAGAGTGGGGAGTCTAGGTCTTTGTTGCCGCAACAAGTCAATTACAATCACGAACAACAAGCACACTTCAGGTATGCATTGTATTCATTTGATTTTTATTTATTTATTATTATGTGCTTACATGTGTGTTTGGAGACAAAGGTAAGTTACAGGGTATTTTGTTTCTTCTTTTGCGATTGGGTTTCGCTGGCCAAATTTGCATGCAGGTAGAAGAAGATTCAAGGACAGCATCAAGTAAGCATTCAATAGCTGAAGTATCAAATCAAAGGAAGCATTGTAGTGGGACATCCTTTGAAGACATGACAATCGTCTGTATATTGTGAAGAAGTGTCAAGGCCAAGAGTCATCATTGTAAAGTTGTAAAAGAGTCATTTGTAAAAGTTTTATCATTGGAAGAGTCATTATTGTAAAAGAGTCAAAAAGGCATTATTGGGAGGTATAGGAGTCTTTGTTGGGATGATGTCATGGTTGGGTTGCAGGTCATAGTGTGATTAGGTGTTCGGTCAAAATCATTGTAAATCATATTGTATCATGGATTGTTGTCCCTGGTACGGGAATCCGCACTCTTGGCTCATTTCAGTCATTATAGGGTGGTAGGGAGGTTCAGTTGATTACTGAAGAAACCAGGGCATTGGGGCGTCTTTCCAGTGGGAGCTGGAGAAGAATGCTTTTCTAGAATTCTAGGAAGTTGTAACTTTCATTTCAGTTGAGGTTGAAGATTAAAGAAGTTATTAGAAAAGCATTCGGTGGTTTTTGGCCCGGAGGGGGTTTTCCACCTAAAATTATTGTGCCTACTGTGTTCTATTGTTTACTATTTTTACTGCATAAACATTAATAATAATTGAAGATTAACTAATGCTCTGAAAGATTTAAAAAGTGCTAATTGCTAAGGAATACTGATTCACCCCCCTGCAGTGTTTCCAACAATTGGTATCATAGCCTAGTTCCTTCAATAATAGTCTAACAACTAGAAGGAGATCATGGAGTATACTAAGAATAGAGTTCCTTTGTTCAATGGAAGTAACTATGCACTTTGGAGTGGAAGAATGCAGGTTCATTTGCTGGCGCAAGGATATGAAGTATTGGAAATCATTGACAAAGGCTTCACACCGACCTAGGATGAACAAGGTAAGAAAAATATGGTGTATGATGCAAAGGCTAAAGATTTTATTATCAGTGGGCTTATCGAATATGTTTATCTTAATGTATTGAGTTGCAAAATTGCTAAAGAGGTATGGGGCAAGCTTGAAAATATATATGCAGGTGACTCACAAGGTGAAAGAAGCAAAACTTCAAATTTTCAGGGAAAAAATTGAGCAATTCAAAATGAGGGAAGATGAAGATATTGCTGCATACTTTCAGCGAGTTGATGAACAAACAAATACATTGGAAGGTTTGGGAGAACCTATTGAAACGAAAATTGTTGCCCGAAAGATCCTCAGAACTTTGCCAACAAGATTTAACCCTAAGGTATCTGTCATGGAAAATATATCGAATCTGACCAATCTCAGCATAGATGAATTGCATGGAATTCTTACGGCATATGAAATGAGGATCGAAGAAGAGGATGACACATCTTACTTAGAAACAACATTTGGTGCATCCGAGAAGAATAGTAAGGTCAAGCAGACTCCAAAAGCAAAAATTTGCAATTGTAAAGATGAGGAAAAGGGAGAAGATGAAGAAGAATTCTAAGATAAAGAGTTTGTCTACTTCACGCCGAAAATGAGAACAGGTACGGGAAAATTCAAAGGTAAACTTCCATTAATATGTTTTGATTGTGGCGAGGTTGGGCATTTTGCAGCCAAATGTCCTCACAAAAGTGAGGTTGTTATGAAAGGAAAGAAAAGTCCTAGGAAGTTCAACAAGCAAGGCAAGAAGAAATGGTTTAAGAAAAGTTTCTTCCCCATAGTAGATAGCTCCTCATCTGAAGAAGACAATGATAACAAAGAAGAATTCAACGGACGAGTATTGTTTATGGCCAAGCACAATAATCAAGAGGTACTTGATGAAGAAGGAGACGAAGAAGAAGAAATGACTGAGGTTGAATTTCAAAGCAAAGTGATCAGGGTTATTAAAGAGCTCAAGGCTGAGAAGAAGCACGTCAACACTCTTGAAGACGAATTAAAGACAGAAAGGGAATAGGTCCTAAATCTTAAAATCAAGGTTGAAGAATACAAACAAATTAAAGAATCGCTCAGGAAAGAATTAAAGCAAAGCAACAAGGAAAGAGAAGCATTGGAAGCTGAAATCGTTTCCTGACGAAAGGAAGTAAAAAATGGAAATACTCTTCAAAACTATGCCAACAACTCAAAGACTTTGGACGAACTCATCAACAACCAGCGATCATGCAACGACAAGACTGGTCTTGGTTACAAAGAAAAATTCGGAAAGGAGTCAAGTCCTTCTATGACAACTAAAGAAGATGGACATGCAAAACCTACCAAGCAAGTAGATCTCCTAGCTAGATCAAGAGATCAAGACTCGCTGGAAGAACCTTGGAAGACAATTCCTCAAAGAATATTTCCTCCTAGGTATCAACCTATCTTTTATGGTCATTGTTATTCATGTGGAAGGGTTGGACATAGAGCTGCAAAATATCGCATGTATGTTTGGAATGAATATAATTCCAGGAGATCTCTCAGAAATGGATATTCCATAACTCAATAGAATATCAACAGTTTTGATCATTTGAGAGATGATGTCGAATGTTACAAATGTAATAATTTTGGACACTTGGCCAAAGATTGTAGACTTGGAAGTTCTTCAATGAAATTCTTGCAAAATCAAAATGAACAAGTATAGAAAAGGAAGACTGAAAGGTGTGTTGTCGCTCTCAAGGCTCAAAGCAATAGAAACGTATTGTATGTTGACAGTGGTTGCTCAACGCATATGACTGGAGATAGAAATAAGTTCATATCCTTGAAAGAAAAGGATGGAACAATGTCTTTTGGAAATGATGGGTCTTCAAACGTCATAGGAGCAGGTATGATCACTCTTGGAAGCAAAGGATGCATTAGCAAAGGATGTGTTGCTGGTTGAAAATATGAATCACAATCTGTTCAGTGTTGGACAGATGTGTGATCAAGGACACATGATGTTATTCAACTCGAAGAAATGTGAAATCAAGAAAGGTAAGTTCGGTAAAATTGTGGATACAGCAAGCAGAGCTCCAAATGACATATATATTTTGGATGAGACACCTAAAGGGTGTTTCTTGGTGGAAGAAGACTAGAGTTGGTTATGGCACAAACGAATGGGACATATAAATTTAGACAATTTGTTTAAGATCAGCAAAAAGGAAGCAGTTAGAGAAATGCCAAAAATCTCAAAACCTACTAATACGATATGTGAATCTTGTCAGCACAACAAATAGACAAAAATCGAGTTCAAGACAAAGGAACATTTTGCGTCACGTCCATTGGAATCAATACATACTGATCTATGTGGTCCTATCAGAACAAAAGGTTTAGATGGTGAATTATACTTTATGTTAATGATAGATGATTACACTAGAATGATAGTCGTCAGTTTCCTGAAGAAAAAGTTTGAGGCATTCAAATGTTTCAAAATCTACAAGGAATTGGTCGAAAATGAAACTGATTTGAAGATCAAATGTCTAAGATCAGATAATGGTGGAGAATTCACGTCTAAAGCATTTTAGCAATATTGTGACGAACATGGAATAAAAAGGCAATTCTCAACAGCCAAAACACGATAGCAGAATGGAGTAGGTGAAAGAAAAAGCAGAACCATACAGGAAATGGCTAGAACCATGTTAAAAGACTCAAACTTAGATGATAAATTCTGGGCTGAAGCAATTGATACTGCTGTATTCATTATAAACAGAGGCCTGCTCAGAAATAATTGTAACATGACTCCATATGAACTATGGAAAAGAAGACCAGCTAATGTCAAATAATTCAAAATATTTGGAAGTAAATGCTACATCAAAAGAGAAGACCAAAAATTGGGCAAGTTCGATTCCCTTGTTGACGAAGGTATTTTCATTGGTTATTCATGCAAAAGAAAAGCTTATCGATGCCACAATATGAGGCAAAAACAAATAGTTGAAAGTATAATTGTTACTTTTGACGAAGACTATGTTCTAAAGGATAACAATGAGATCATCTCTTCAAGCAAATTTGAGGGGCTTGAGGTAGAATCTGTGAAGGATGAAGAAGAAGCTCCAGAACAAGACCAATCAAATAAAGAAACACTAGTCAACCAAGAAGAAATAAGAAATGATCAACAAGATGTACAAGAAGTTTCTCCAAAAGGTTTAAAAGAATGGTATCAAAAGAATAATCCGTCAAATCAGATAATCGACAACATCAATGAAGGAATTGGAACCAGAAGAAGGCGATAACTTCGTTCATTACAGCAAGCCCATCTTGCCCTTTTAGCGACTTTTGAGCCTAGCATTTTTGAGGAAGCTAGTCAAAATGAACATTGGGTAGCAGCTATGAATGAAGAACTGGATCAAATTGAGAAGAACGACACTTGGGAATTGGTTCCACGACTAAAGGATAAAAATGTTATTGGAACTAAATGGGTCTTCAGAAACAAATTGAATGAGGACGGACAAGTTACGAGGAATAAAGCAAGATTAGTCTTCAAAGGATATGCACAAGTTGAGGTAATCGATTTTGAAGAAACATTTGCTCCTGTTGCCAGAATGGAAGCTATTAGGATACTTCTCACTTATGCATGCTCGAGAAGAATCAAGGTCTACCAAATGGATGTTAAGTCAGCCTTCCTAAATGGTGAATTGGAAGAAGTTTACATTGAACAACCTGAAGGTTTTCTACTCACTGACAAAGAAAACTACGTCTGTCGATTAAAGGAGGCACTATGGTCTCAAGCAAGCTCCTAGGGCTTGGTATGCTCATCTTGATAGGTATCTACATCAACAAGCATTCAAGAAAGGAAGTGCTGACGGCAATCTCTATGTGAAAGTGGATCAAGATAACTTAACAATTATCAAGGTATATGTGGATGATATAACCTTTGGAAGAAATGATGACACATTAAGTAAAGACCTTGCCACAAAAATACAAAGTGAGTTTGAAATATCTATGCTTGGCGAGTTGACATACTTCTAGGGGCTTCAGATTTCTGTGTAGGATAAAGGAATATTCATATATCATACCAAGTACATCAAGGAAGTGCTCAAAAAATTCTAGATGGAAGATTGCAAGCCAGTCCTTACTCCCATGATAACAGGTTGCAAGTTAAGCTTAGAAGATTCGTCAAAGGATATGGACCAATGGTTGTATAGATCCATGATTGGTAGTGTCCTATATGTGACAGCCTCCCGGCCTGATGTGATGCAGGCATTAGGACAAGTGGCAAGATTCCAAGCAACACCAAAAGAATCTCATATTATTGCCGTCAAAAGAATTCTTCGGTATCTTAAGGGCACAGCGGAATATGGTCTATGATATCCCAAAGGAAATGATTTGGTTATCCAAGCTTATATAGATGCAGATTGAGCAGGAAGTGTTGATGATCGTAAGAGTACTGGTGGAGCAGCATTTTATCTAGGTGGTTGTTTTGTTTCATGGTTAAGTAAAAAAGCAATCTTCAATCTCGTTATCCACAGTAGATGCAGAATATGTCGCGACAACAACTTCTTGTACTCAAATCTCTCGATGAAGCAAACTTTGCAAGATCTTCAAGTCAAGTTTGATGAGCCTATTCCCATCTTTTGTGATAACACCAGCGCCATCAGTATCTCCAAGAATCCTGTGATGCACATTCCAAAATGAAGCACATTCCGATTAGATATCATTTCGTTAGAGAGCAGGTCACTGAAAAGAATTTCAAGCTTGAATATATTGGCACGAAGGAACAAATTGCTGACATCTTTACCAAACCATTACCTCGTGAAGCATTTGAGTATCTTTGCGAAAAGCTTGGGATTCTCCCAAGTTTTCATTACACTCTTTTTCTTATCTACTCGTGTAGAAAGGGGGGTTGGAGGTGTGTACAAGACCGCAGGATGGCTATTTGTCAGGGGGAGTTACCCTTTGCCATTGATGACAAAGGGGAAGAGAAGGTAGTAGGAAGAGGTGTCATGATTGTAGGGGGAGTATTTGTGTTGCCATCAATGCCAAAGGGGGAGATTGTTGATGAGTGGTTGTCATTGATGTCAACCCAAGCAGCACCAAGGGCTACCCCGATCTTGCAAGGGAATTTTGACTTGACAACTCATATTATTTTACATCAAAGTTCTTCTTAATGGATTCTACTCATTGAGATGTTTCCGTTGATATATGGTACGCCTCCTAGTTCTTCACGGTTTGAGAGTTATTTGCGTTTGAAGTCGAAAGCCCCCATTAGTGGGCTAAAACCCTAGGGGTTGAGACATCACCTTATTCTCCAACAATTGTCAATATATGACAAGGGTTCTCAACGTAATCTCACCTTGTATAAGTTGAATAAATTGAAAATCCAAAGATAGGGAACCAATCATTGACTTCACACTTGGGTAGGACCATATGCACTAAGTCCATCATTGACTCCAAATTCTAGTGAAATAAAAAATATTTCTAAGAAAGCTCTTTGACACAAATATTATATAGGGTCCTTATAGGTTTCATAAATTTAATTTAAAAAAAAAAACCTTAAAGGACAACAATGATTTCCTTCCTTAGAGCTCAAGGCAAAGCATATTAAAAAGAAATTTAAATATTTCAAATTGATTTAAACCCCTAAAATCTCCAAATGTCTAATCCTTGAAGCCACTCATAACCTCTAACAGTCATCATTTTAAAAGACCCTTTCTAAGCCTAACGAATGACTATATAAAGGAACCTTATACATATTCCACGAATTATGAATTGAACGATGAAATAACAAGAATATTATTTGAAATTTTCGGCCCTTGAGGGTTCGATTTGTTTGCTGGTTTGTTTACATTGCAGGTCTAAGTGAAGGTTGCATATTTGTTTTGACTTTGGTTCAGTTCTCTCGACATTCCGTTGACCATATATCTTAACTCTCGGCAGCACTGAACTTTTATCAATGAAGAGGATTCAGTCCCCCTTTTAAAAGGTGCAGAAGAGTTTGGAAGACAAATATGGTGTAAATCTAAGTAGGAAAATTTAGCCTGAATCACAAGGAAAAACCTTGGCTTCTAATCACAAAAAAAACTCAGCATCTTACAATAAAAATTCCAGTGTCTAGGTCTCTTTAAATACCTCGTAGAAGTCCAGAGAAAGCCTTGTTACTGAACATTTTGATATGAAACACCGAAGTCTGTAATTCAGACTTAAAGGAACCTTGATTGGATAAACTCTTAATTGCAAGCTCAAACCAACGGAAGAATATTGAGGCACAAATCAACATCTGAAAGTACCATCTCTACACACATCCTCAACAACATCAATTTTCAGTGACAACGTGCCTTTTTCAAGTCCCACACAGTGAGAAACTTGACAGTATTTTGATTTAAAGGTTCTAGGTAAGTAGATGTAGCATATACGTTATTCTATTGTTTGCTTGATTAGGCTAGTAGTTAGGGCGGTATTAAGATTAAGTTACGGGATGCATTCAATAGTGTAGTGATGTGTTGTGTTTAGGCTAGTATTTAGAACTGTGTCAAGTAAAGGTCTGTCATAGTTAGTTCTTGATTAAGATGCTTGTGTAGTTTTCTTGGGGTTGTTGTTAGTGTGTATAGTATTCTCTAGGTTGTTCATTGTTAATAGTCAGTCTAGTCTTAGATTGATTATAAAGTTGTTGGACAAGTCAAAAACATGATAAGGGCTGGTTGAGGATATCTCTAGTGCATATAGTCAACTTTGTATATAGTCTTGCTTAGAGTCTAGGTCTCTGTTGCTGCAACAAGTCAACTACAATCACAAACAAAAAGAACACTTCAAGTATGCATTGTATTCATTTGATTTTTATTTATTTATTATTATGTGCTCACATGTGTGTTTGCAGGCAGAGGTAAGTTAAAAGGTATTTTGTTTCTCCTTTTGGGATTGGGTTTCGCTGGGCAAATTTGCATGCAAGAGACCTCTATGAGCATCACTCGATGTAATGAGCGCTAAGGGAACTATTCAAAAATCATGAGAAATTAGTCAGTTACGACTACCTCTCATGGAAATGGTCATACGTGAATGACTTACTTAATGCAGTTGAATCCCAAAAATGATATCTAATATAATGCACTGCGTAAACCCCCTAATACTGAAATTCAAAAAGAGTGAAGGGATCTCTTCTTGAATGGTTCGTGAGGCACAATACTTGCTAAGGTTTTGCAAATGGGGTAGCAAGGTAAGTGGGCTTGATTGTGGGAAAAACTCCACAATTAAGCGCGCTTGAGCCAGAGGCGATCTGGGATGGGTGACCTCCCAGGAAGTCCTGGTTATCGGGGGCAAGCCTCGGAAGTGATGATTGACACTACGTGGTTCATTTCACTAGTTTCAATCCCACTTCTTCACCTCTGTGAGCATCGCCTGATGCAATGAGTGCTAAGTGAACTATTCAAAAATCATGAGAAATTAGTCAGTTACGACTACCTCTCATGGAAATGGTCATACGCCAATGACTTACTTAACGCAGTTGAATCCCAAAATGATATCTAATTTATTTGTACTTTGGTACGACAAATACCAAATAATTCACACTGTGATTTTCACAAACACAGTTTGTCACTTTTAGGACATCAAGTTATAGGAATTCCAATTTAAACCAATGAAAAATGCCCAGATAGGAAAGCACATAGCCAACGCATACCACAAATCATCGGAGAAATAACACTATGAACTGTACCCCAAAGTCTTTTATTATGATATTTCAAACATTCCTAGTAGATCAGTGGAACAAAACCAGCGTTACAAAATTACATATACTAGAGTGAGAGCTTTCATCATGACTTGAGAAGCAAAATGGTCTCTAATTTATAGATAAATCCTTCAAGTGGAAAATGATGGTTAGTTTGCTTGATTCATGTCAAAATAATCTCGACTATTGATAAATATTTGATCCTATTTAATCTCCATTGTTGAAAATAATTATTTTTGAAGAATTTTCGAATTTCTCATAAAACCCATTTTTTATTAGTCCAAAAATAATTATTTTGAGCTAATTCCCTCAAAAATTTGATTTTGACTTAACCACCAAAGTCCAAGGGTTGAATTTTTATTGAAATTTCTAATATTCCCTTGGTGGGGGACCTCTAAAAATTAACTTCTTTTAGACCCATGATTTTTCCACTTGAAAAAATTAATTTCTCGAACATTTTAATTTTGACCCTAAATTGATTAATTTTCTGGCTTAGGATTTAATTTTGTTTTTTCCAGAAAAATTTATTAATTGACTCATGAGATAATTAATTATTTTTCCACCCTCAAATGTTTTAGCCATGCTGTCTAAGTATGAAGGACCATGCACAATTTTTTTTTACATAAGATTTTACAAGTTCAACCCTCAAAAGGGGAATACCCGTTCACTATAGACCCTTATAAAACTTATCCAATTCTGCGACACAATATGTTCTAATAGACCAAGTGATTTGTAATAAAATAATTTAGCCAAATAGCTTAAATTATTCCCAAATCACTTTTACAAATGACTCGACTAAAACACTAGGACTTGCCTAAGACTTGGATGATAAATCCCATCTTAGCTTTGGGGTGACGCTGGAGGGAAAAACTCTGCCGATCATCGGTGTTTAGAAACAAAGATAATCAGTGAGACGGAAAACATCCTAGGATGAAATTTGTTGCTAAAATTATAGGCTTTCCTAGGTTGTTACATAATTAATGGTCATGCTAGCATCATTTACATTACAAATTTGCAGAATGGGTTTATAATGACATAATAATCTGCTGATTGACGTTTCTGAACTTAAAAGCAAAATAAAAAATGGTACAAATGCTTCCTTGGAATTGTGACAAAATGCGTGCAAAAGGAGGCATGGTGGCCCTCTATGTACAAGTGAGAGTTTGTCACTTGTAGGACATCAAGTTATAGGAGCTCCAATTTAAACCAATGAAAATTGCCCAGATAGGAAAGCACGTACCCAACACATACCACAGATCATCGGAGAAAGAACACCATGAGTTGTATCCCAAAGTCTTTTATTATGATATTTCAAACGTTTCCAACATATCTGTGGAACAAAACCAGCGTTACAAAATTACATATACTAGGAGCTTTCATAATGACTTGAGAAGCAAAATGGTCTCTAATTTATAGATAAATCCTTTAAGTGGAAAATGATGGTTAGTTGACTTGATTCCTGTCAAAATAATCTCGACTATTGATAAATATTTGATCATATTTAATCTCCATCATTGAAAATAATTATTTTTGAGGAATTTTCGAATTTCTCATAAAATCCATTTTTTATTAGTCCAAAAATAATTATTTTGAGCTAATTCCCTCAAAAACTTGATTTTGACTTAACCACCAAAGTCCAAGGGTTAAATTTTTCTTGAAATTTCTAATATTCCCTTGGTGGGGGACCTCTAAAAATTAACTTCTTTTAGACCCATGATTTTTTCCACTTGAAGAAATTAATTTCTCGAACATTTTAATTTTGACCCTAAATTGATTAATTTTCTGGCTTAGGATTTAATTTTATTTTTTCCAGAAAAATTTATTAATTGACTCATGAGATAATTAATTATTTTTCCACCCTCAAATGTTTTAGCCATGGTGTCTAAGTATGAAGGACCATGCACAAATTTTTTTTTACATAAGATTTTACAAATTCAACCCTCAAAAGGGGAATACCCGTTCACTATAGACCCTTATAAAACTTACCCAATTCTGCGACACAATATGATCTAATAGACCAAGTGATTTGTAATAAAATAATTTAGCCAAATAGCTTAAATTATTCCCAAATCACTTTTACAAATGATTCTTCTAAAACATTAGGACTCACCTAAGACTTGGATGCTAAGTCACTTGACACGGGGATTTGAGACACGTAGGATTCGAGATTCGTGGTGTCGGATTTGGACACGCTGACCCCCAGAACAGGACACGTTAGGATTCGTTATATATATATATATATATATTAAAAATTAGATAATTCTTACACAAATTTTAATTAATGATACAAATTTATTGATTTCAAACATAGATCTTCATCTATAGCTATTAGCATGCATAGTACATACTAAATTCAAATAAATGTTAGTGGTACTAGTCACATAAATGATAAATCTATTAAAATTTAAATCATGATTCGTAATTCATAACTGAAAGACAACTTACAACTACAAGATAATAAGATAAACACACTGACAACTGTAGTTTTCTCATTAAGTCATCAAATCAAAATGTGTTACATAGGTAGTGTTGGTGCAATGCCAATGGCAAATAGAAATAGAAAATATAAAACAACTACAGGTATACAAGCCTCAAGGCATCAATCAACATCAAAATCAGCATTAATGTCCTCATCATCATGGTCCCCACTGTTCTCCTCTGCATCCTCCTCCTTCCCTGTATCCATAGTCGCCTCTCCATCTGCTGGTGTGGAGGATGACCCCTCTAAGTCATCAAATCTAACAGGCTCTAGCACTGGATAATTGAGATCCATGTTGGCCAATGCCAACTCAACACTGGTGTCCAGACCCATATCATCAGGAATAGTGTTACTTGGGAGCGAGAGTGAAAGCGAGGAGCAGGAGCGAAAACGGGAGCGGGAGCAACATATTCAGAAGCTCCTGGTTTGGTGCTCTTGATTAAATACGAGTTCCATACCCTAATACATGACAAAATTCAATGGAAACATTGCAATCCCCCAATCCTAAAATTCTGAAAAACTGATAAGTCTGCTGGATTTTGAATGAAATCTAAAATTCTACTTTCTCCATATGAAATCCAATGAGGCCGGAACCACTCTCAAACATCCTGAGTCATTTCATGGTAATGTTAAGAATTTAAGTAAAATGATGAAAATGAAGATTAAGGAGAATGCCACTTTTACTTTAAGAATTTAACATTACCATGAATAACATATCAATACTAGGGCCTAGACTTGATCATGAAGCTGCCAAAACACTTGCCAACAACACAAATCACTTGTCAAATGAAAATATTAATGAGCAAACACACCCTTTTCATACTTGCGCTGAGCTTAGCGAGTCCTGGAAATAGGACACGATTTCCAAAATTGCGACATGCTTTTGAAAATCGTGCCACAACCTCGGATTCGATGAGTCAGAAAAGGACACGACGTGTCATATGATTTGGACACGAATCCGGACTGAATCGTGTCTGATTCGCTGGATTCGGGATTCGAGGGGCCTCTAGGGCGAATCCGGTGCCTTAGCTTGGATGATAAATCCCACCCTAGCTTTGGGGTGAGGCTGAGGGAAAAACTCTCCCGATCATCGGTGTTTAGAAACACAGATAATCAGTGAGACGAAAAACCTCCTAGGATGAAATTTGTTGCTAAAATTATAGGCTTGCCTAGGTTGTTACATAATTAACGGTTGTGCTAGCATCATTTACATTACAAATTTGCAGAATGGGTTTATAATGACATAATAATCTGCTTATTGATGTTTCTGAACTTAAAAACAAAATAAAAAATCGTACAACTGCTTCCTTGGAATTGTGACAAAATGCGTGCAATAGGAGGCATGGTGGCCCTTTATGTACAAGTGAGAGTTTGTCACTTGTAGGACATCAAGTTATAGAAGCTCCATTTTAAACCAATGAAAATTGCCTAGATAGA
Source organism: Pinus taeda (assembly GCA_000404065.3). Classification (NCBI taxonomy): domain Eukaryota; kingdom Viridiplantae; phylum Streptophyta; class Pinopsida; order Pinales; family Pinaceae; genus Pinus; species Pinus taeda. The sequence continues at coordinate 127,931 of APFE031593934.1, read as the reverse complement.
AAAGCACATACCCAACACATACCACAGATCATCGAAGAAAGATCACCATGAGCTGTACCACAAAGTCTTTTATTATGATATTTCAAACGTTTCCAGCAGATCTGTGGAACAAAACCAGCGTTACAAAATTACATATACTAGAGTGAGCTTTCATCATGACTTGAGAAGCAAAATGGCCTCTAATTTATAGATCAATCCTTCAAGTGGAAAATGATGGTTAGTTGGCTTGATCCCTGTCAAAATAATCTCAACTATTGATAAATATTTGATCATATTTTAATCTCCACTGTTGAAAATAATTATTTTTGAGGAATTTTCGAATACTTCATAAAACCCATTTTTTATTACTCCAAAAATACTTATTTTGAGCTAATTCCCTCAAAAATTTGATTTTGACTTAACCGCCAAAGTCCAAGGATTGAATTTTTCTTGAAATTTTTAATGTTCCCTTGGTGGGGGACCTCTAAAAATTAACTTCTTTTAGACCTGTGATCTTTTCCACTTGAAATTAATTTCTCTAACATTTTAATTTTGACCCTAAATTGATTAATTTTTTGGCTTAGGATTTGATTTTATTTTTTCCAGAAAATTTATTAATTGGCTAATGAGAGAATTAATTATTTTTCCACCCTCAAATATTTTAGCCATTGTGTCTAAGTATGAAGTACCATGCATGAACCTTTTTTTTTTTTTTACATAAGATTTTTCAAATTCAACCCTCAAAAGATGAATACCTGTTCCTTATAGACCTTCATAAAACTTACCCAATTCTGCGACTCAATATGATCTAATAGACCAAGTGATTTTTAATAAAATAATTTAGCCAAATAGCTTAAATTATTTCCAAATCACTTTTACAAAAGACTCAACTAAAACACTAGGACTCGCTTTGGGGTGATGCTGGAGGGAAAAACTCTGCCGATCATCGGTGTTTAGAAACACAGATAATCAGTGAGACGAAAAACCTCCTAGGATGAAATTTGTTGCTAAAATCATAGGCTTACCTTGGTTGTTACATAATTAATGGTCGTACTAGCATCATTTACATTACAAATTTGTAGAATGAGTTTATAATGACAATAATCTGTTGACTAATGTTTTTGAACTTAAAAACAAAATAAAAAATGGTACAACTGCTTCCTTGGAATTGTGACAAAATGTGTGCAACATGAGTTATGGTGGCTACTAAGCCCAAACTTTGTTGTTCGACTACAACAAAAACTCAACACCCTCCAAGTTCACAATAAAGTCCATAAAAACTTCGAATGAGATGTGTAAGGCAAATGAGAGGGGTGACATCCTTTTAAAGGATTGGAGGGGTTGTTTTTGGAGGGAAACAACCCCTAATTTCCCTCAAAACCGCTTCAAAAAGCACAAAATCACCTTCCATGGGGTCCACAACCGACTTCGCAATAAACCAGCTAGTTTATGACAGACCTGACCGGTTTATGGGACCCCAAAACCATAGCCCATGAGCATTAAAACTGATTTTTCTACCTGTTGGATAGCTCGGTCCAATGAACTGACCAGTTTGACCGGTTTACAGTTCAAACCAACCAGTTTTGAATACTAGGATGTGGACAACTTTCTATATTTAGCAATGCCTAATTTTAGCATACTATATATAGTAAGGTTCTCCTATCTATTTCAAACTTTTAGTATATTTTCCTATGTTTTAGTGGGATTGTTATTTTTGGCATGTCTATTTATAGCAAGGTGACATGTGGTAGTATCAGAAGTTGATGTGTGGCAGCTTCTAGAATGGACAAGTGACGAGAGTTGGACCCACAAATGAGTCGTTAGTGATGTGGCAAAGCACATGGGCAACTTTGAAGGCTTCTAGTGTTGTCAAAGCAGTTAAGAAGGCTGCTTGCATGGATGGAGGTGTGATGTGGCACTTGCGGTAGTTCATTTTTTATTTCCTCCTGTTTGTCTACTCTATCCTAATGTGGATTGGGTTTTTCCTTTTTGGTTCGCATGCATCTAACCATTTTTATCTCTTCCAACTCACGTTTTTCCTTCAGTCCACTCTCACCTTAATTAACTAAAGCACAAAAACACATATTTATTTATCCTCATCTGCACATGCCTTATTTTTAGCTCTACTTCAGTCCAGTTATATTCTCCTCTACTCAAGCGAGTAACTGATACACTAATGCACATTGCTAAAGGATATTTTTATCTGAGTTCGAATAGGCTAAAATTACTCCAAGGATATTTTTATCTAGTTCAAGTTTGCGAAAAAGGATATTCCTATCTAATTTGACTCTAATCAAATTACCTCAAGCGTATTTTTACCCAGTTCAAATTTGCCAAAATTATACTCGCGGATATTTTTATCTCGCGACAACTAAAAGCTACTTTAGTGGAACTCACGTGTTGGCCACTTACTCAATTTTTCCTCTAGTTCAGTCCCAATTGGATGGCAAGTTGACTCTACATCACTTCCCAGTGCAAATTGAGCCTCGTTGCATGAGTAATTCAACTGCCTTATTCCCTACTGTGGATTGGAGGAGTCGAAGGGTTATATATACATCTGTGAGCCATTGGTTCTGTGAATTTTCTTCAGCAATAGCAGCAACTTATTCTCTCTTTTTATCGTCTCCATTTGCTTTCTCTCTTCTAGCTTCTACTCTATTGTGTTTGAATATCATTGTCATCTGTTCAGCAACAGTCATCTTGGGGCAGCCAGCCTCCTGGCCTTTGCAGAATTAAAGCTTGGTTTTGATCTATTCTGTCTCTCTAGGTTGATTGATGTCTTAATGTTTATTTTATGCAATATTGTAAAAGTTTCTGAGCAATTTTCATTGGTTTAAATTTGCCATTTAGTGTGCTTTCTGTCTATTTTATCTTGCATTTAAAACCTTATGCTAGAGATAATTCGACCATTTAAAACACAGAATTTACAAACTCATTTGGCCACTAACTGGCTGGTCAAACAATCATTGCCTGCTGTTTTTCTAAGTTATTTTGCAGAATTTTTAGGTGGAAACAGGACATGCAATACTAGGGACACCTCCCTGTGGTTGGCACACACCAGCCCTAACGGAGAGGGAATTGCACATAAAACTTGGGGCAAGTTTTTCCTATATGTTGCATTGAAAATTTCTATCCCAGATTCATCAAATAACCTAATTTTCAAAGGTGTAAAAATCTGCCCTTAACAGGTGTCAAGCATAGTTATCACTTATCAGAACCGGACCAGGAACCGGTCAGAACTGTACGGAAACCAGTAAAAAACCGAACCAAAAAACCGGACAACCAAAAACGCATAAAATATTCAAATTTTAAAGAAAAACATATATATTCATGTGCATCCATACGAGTCCAAACCATTTATACACAAATAAGCAAAAGTTCCCTTTTATATAGCATGTGAGGATGCACATAATGAAAATAGAACCGAGTGCAATCCATCTTAAATCGAAAATACATCAGCAAACAAGCTCCACATGGCCTCTGGCATCAAAAAAACATTATGCTACGGCAAATACCTACATATCATCAAAATCATTGCCTATATTGGGATCTTCGTCATCAATATCACCCTCTAAGCATTAACATAAGATAGAAAAATCATAGCATGTCAAGTCACGATTTTGTTTGAGTGATGGGTATTTTTTTTAGTAGGCTCATGATAGAGGAGTTCAACAACCAATGCCACTAACATCAAGGTACATAGAGGGCTTGGTGCTCTTGATTAAATACTAGTTCCATACCCTCGTACAGCAGAAAATCCAATGTAGAGTGCAATTCCCCCAATCCTGAAATCTTGGAAAACTGTTAAGTCTGCTTGATTTTGAGTGAGATCTAAAATTGTACTTTCTCCATATGAAATCCAATGAGGTCAAAACCACTCTTAAACATCCTGAATCATGAAATGCATAGCAATAGTAGGGCCATATGCTTGAATATTAGGCACCTATTATGGCCTAGTGCTCAGCTAAAACAAACATTAAAAGCAAAAAAGAAAAACACGCCCCACTTGTTGCGTTATATGTGGCTTTACTGTAACAAAACGGACAAAAACAGTTCAAATCACCGGTTCAAACCGGTTTTTGCCTCAAAATGGTTAGACCGATCTGAACCAGCCGGTTTGGTTCAGTCCTAACACTGGTCTCAAGGAGGTTTCGTGCTCAGCATAGTTCAACTATTCCTCCCCTCCCCCCCACATCATTTTGAGCACCTAAAGATCCATCCACAGGTTCTTGTTGATGGCCTTGAGTGTTAGTATAGTTGCAGCAAACAATCAATTCCTGCTTTGAATCGCACATCCCATTTCCCTCAGTGCAGGGTACCTTTTGGAGGAGATTATTGGATAATGTATCAGTTCCTTCTCCATGATTGATGAGTTTGTTGGGGTGCTGTCTTCTTCTTCCTCTCTTCGTTTTGCTTCTAGCTTTGATGAACCTTGAGATGCTCCCTTGTCCCCCTTTTTTACTCAGGGACAAGAAGTTTGTTCTTTTTCTTTTCGATAGTATATCATGTTTAACACGGGCATTGTATCTGTATTATTTCTGGTTACATACCTCCTCATTTGTTAAGTACTTTAGTTATAATCCAGTCTATTAAGAGGTATATGTTTCACAGGATTGATTATGTTTATAACTTTGTGTATATAACAGTTTCGTTGTGTTCATGCTTTACATATTTCGTTCTCTATCAGACTATGGACTATTATTATCGTTATATATTATTTTTTGTTGCCCATATCTTGCTACCGTTAGGAAATTAGGGGGTTTAGTGGCGGTCACTTCCAAATATCCCTGAACCTCGACTCCACCTATCCCCATCCAGAAAACTCAGTGCAACATAGTTCAGTTGAAGTATATTTAACTGAGAACCATCATGGCTAACTCAGCTTAATAAATAAAATATTTTGATTAATAAATATTAATATTAGTATGTTTTACAAGGTTGCTAATGTGTGATATTAGCTGGTAATGAAATACCTTATCAGATTTTGTTATTTGTGGATGGTAGTCTAGTGGCCAGCATTAGGTCTTTGGGTCTCGTGGCTGTGGATAGAAGGTCAGTTCTACTGTTATCCCTGTTCATTGTTTGGAAGCAAAGAATACGTAGCTAATGTCTTTTTTTGTTTTTCATTCTTTGCAGTGAGCACACTCCAAAACTGATTAAATATCTGGAGGGAATTAAGGTTATATTTATTCTCTTCTGCTGATCAAAATATTCCCATTTTTATGCAGTAATCTGGGAAAGTTTGGACATATAATAAGTACTAAGCTTACTGATATACTGCAAATAGGAAAAATTGTCAGCTGTAAGGTTGCTTTTTTAAATGTTTGCAGGTTTGCAAGATTGCTGCTGGATTATTGCATTCTGCTTGTATTGATGGTAAACTTGTTCACTACTGTTTATCTTAGTAATTGTGGAGTGTATCTGTATTGCATTCTTGTGTACTGATCTTAATTTTGTCTTGCAGAAAATGGCACGCTTTTCACATTTGGGCATGGAAGAATGTACCAATTGGTTTGTGTTCATTTTTATCTTCATTAATGTCTATATGTTTACTAGTGTGACCATTTCGAGTCTTTTATAATTACTAACAAAACAGATGGTCTCTAAATTAATCAATTTTCTTTTGAAGTAAACTGAATGCTTTCTTATATGCATCGTTCTTATTTCATGTGTACTATAAAAATTAAGTGGATTCAGTTTATCTCAAAATGACATTTTTCTTATTAGCTAAATAAACTGTTTTCATAGTTTTATCTCTTATTTCAGGGGTTGGGGCATATGAAAGACTCTTCTGTACCATCTATCGTAAAAGATCTGCCCTCCGTGCAGCAGGTTGCATGTGGAGGTTATCATACATGTGCTATATCAAGTACTCATCATTCCTTTCTCTTGGAGCATGGAATTATCTGAGTTAAATGCATATGGTTGTAAAATGCTTTTACAAATAGCCTTCAATAAAGAATCTAGATGAAACAGTCCTTCCTATTATTACTTTGAATCAACATTTCTGCTACGCTTGTATTACATAGCCCGTGCTAAATGCACAAAGTAGATACATAATATTTGGTTATTCATCACTATAGAATCAACTAAATGTCAACACAAAGGTCCAAAGAACAATTCAAATTGAATGATGTCAGTGCTAAACGTCAATGTTGTGAAGCTTTGTTGAAGTGCTATTATTTCTGGAGATGGAGGTGGCATTCTGACTTGATTTTTCTCTATAACTAGTGGCCATATAGTGCTTTGCATATTTTCAGCTATTCCTATAAAAAAGCATGGGGTAGGTTTATAAATTGATCACTTGGTCTGCACTTGGCTGTTCTTATGGCCTTTCCAATAAGGCTTTAAGCATGTTCCATCAAGTATGTATATGTTAACTGCAAATTATTCTATAGTGGTAGATGGTCATTGGATTACTGTTTAGCCTTAATGTGATGAGTTTATTGAGAATTTCTAAAAAAATTTCTCAATTCATGTTCTATGTTGTCTGTATTGCTTGCACAAACATACCTTTCCCATCGAGAGAATTTATTTTTATTGCACTAGCATATTAGTTTCCAGTTTACACTGTTGTTTTGATAGTCTCTTTGCCTGGCTTGCTTGTCCTCACTGATATTTTTGAGAACTACTGCATGGAATTGAAGCTCAGAATGAATTCTCTTCCACAAAGAGGCATGAAAATATTTTGAGAAACACCATTATTTTCAAGGCCCAAGTCTATTTTTTCAATGTTAAGGATAAATTGATTTCAGAAGATCTTGCCCAGGAAATTACGCACCAGTTCTATTGATAGGGAACATGTAAGGAAGACTTACAGTCAAGATAACTTTTAATGTTTGAAGCCTGTTACTGCAAATTCTACCACCTTAGTGCAAAACCTCACTAAGCACTCTGGATTAGGAACAACAATGGGATCTATAACCATCGTCACCCTAGCAATTGTTCCCCTTCTGTTTGTGGTCAGATAATCCCCACAAGGGAGGCTTCCCCAACAGAACTTAGAGATTAGATAACCCAAGTGCTCCCAGGCTAAATACTCTCTAAGGGTTCTACTATAAACTACACCCAAGGATAATTGTTCAATAATTAGGGTTCTGGGTGAGATAAGATGTAATTCTAAAACAAGTTCAAAGGACCCATTAGCTAAATTTAGAGGGCTTAGCAACTCCTAGAGAGGCTCAAATAGGTACCCAAACACATGTTATCTATAGATTACAAATTGATGTTAGAAACTAGGGCTTTAATCAGCTCAATTACATCATGCAAATATTTATAATAGCAATACAAAATAACTCAAAAAATATAGTAGACAAGTGAAAAAGGACTACTTAATGAGTGAACTAGGAAATAGATTACAACAATTTATGATGGCCGAAAACACATAAGACAACAAGAAAAACCTAGATGTTAACATTAATTAATGGCTGAAAAATGCATGAAAAACATTATTTTTACTTTTCCAATTTAATTCATGCAAAGTCTTACACTAGGAGTTTAGGACAATAAGTTCTAAGGTAATTTAAAGCTGGAAAATGCAGATTGTGCTGTAACCTAACCCTAATATATTCTAGAAAACATAAAAAATAAAATATTAAATCTAGGGTTCTATTTTTGTTAGGATTGACACAAAAGTGGACTAGTGTCTTTCTCAATCAAGGGTTAATAAAGCGTAAGGCTAAAATCTGTGGAAGAGGATTGACGGGAGCGATTTTAAGGAGAGAGAAAGCTACAATTAGGTTTCTCAACTCCTCAAATCCTAGTGGCTTTCACTAAAATTGTAGATAATATGGGAGGAAGCTACGCCTAGGTTCCTCAATAGAAACTTCATGATAATCCTATCAAGGAGAAGTTAGAGCCATAAAAGATTCAATAATACTTAGGTGAAAATTTCAGCGAAGCCCTAATTCTAAAACAAACAAAAGATGGAAGAAGATACCTACAATAAATTTGCACAAAATCACAATAGAATCACCATTTATCACCCAAGAGAAAGAGCCATCCGATCACAACAAATACAAGATGGATGAAGATACTTACAATAAATTTGCACAAATCACCATTTATCACCCAAGAGAAAGAACCATCCAATCACAATATCCTCCCCAAGACAATTTGCTCATTTAATTCTCCATAGTGATCAAGAGAAAGAGACAAGATAGTGTACGCTCTCTCAAGTGTGAGTGTGACAATGACCCTAAGGTAAATTGATTTCCCTTTATTTATACGAGGGCAACCAAGTCAATTTTACCTTAAATTAGACTAAAATCCCTAAAATTAATATAAAATGTTATTGCAAGTTGGATAGGTCACAAGCTGACCCCAAAAGACAAAGGCCTCCAAAGGTGATTTCATCCTTTAACGGTTGTCTTTCTCATCACAAAAAGCCATGGATGAATTAAGAAATTGTTCCTCACTTAAAAGCCACATCTCCTCATCAAAAGGTGTCCATTCATCAAGCAAAGGCTCCCTCAACAAGACGTCATTATCAAAGCTGGTTGATGTCATCAATCCAAGCCACATAAAGGGGACTTCATGGAGATAGGGCATGACATCATCATGCAAAGTAGTGTACCAACCCCTCCAGAGGGGTTTCAAGTCATCATCATCATCAAACCATCCCAAAAATAGGGCAACATCCATCAAAAGGTGTGTTATCGCACAGATTGTCACGACTCAGACCGGGGGCTGTCACCCCGATCCCCGATCTCTCCATTTAAGCCGTCTCCCGAGGCTAAGGGGGGTAGACCCTATGAGATAAAGGAAGACCAACTGTGGACCAGTTGGGTTGGGAGACACAACAAGGCAATTTAGTATCTGACAGATTTTAGAAATTAATGTACCAGTGCCTTATGGAGTTAATGATTAAATGAATATTTATTAAATGTTGAAGAAATATGAACCTTGTAAAACAATCATTTATCATCAGATATCCCAAGCAATACAAGCTATTCAATAAACTCTCAATGCTTTAATAATGATCCAACAATTAAATTTTTAAAGATTAAAAACTTTAAACAACCATACAATTTAAATGCTAATCAGATTCAAATAGTTAATCTCCAGATATAAACATTTAAGCACATTTAACTATACCACAACAGAAAAAAGACTTTAAAAGGAATTTCCAATTTTTAATTAGTATTATTTTTCAGAAATTTTAAATTTTTTTAAATATATTATTTATATAGATATTTTTTATTTTTTTTGATTTTTTTTTAAAATTTTAAGAATAAATAAAACTAAAGTCTAAATAAATAAAATTTAAATCTATAAAACCCTTTTTAACTTTTTTATTTTTTATGAAATATTTTTATTTTTCATGAAGGAAAATAAAACATAAAACAAAACTATCCTAATAAAAACTACAGTAAATGAAATTAAAATTACTAAACTAAACTAAAAGCTAGACCAAAATTAAATCTAATCTAAATATAAAGAAAAATTACTAAACTAAACTAAAAGCTAAACCAAAATTAAATCTAATCTAAATCTAAAGCTAACACCTTATCAACTGTTTTATTTTATTTTTTTAAATTCTAAACTATAGAAAAAAAAACATAAAATAAAATCTTAAGTCTGAAACTAAGATCTAACTTAATAAAATCAAAATCTAATCTAATTATCAAAACCAAAAAATCTAAATTAAAATCTAACTAAAAGAACTAAAGTATATACATCATAATACAAAAAAAAAATTGAAAATTTTGAAGTCTATGAACTAATGCTAACTCAGAAAATAAAACAAAACTTTTTTATTTTTATTTTCTTCTACTCTTTTTTCTTTTTATCATTTTTGATTTCTAAAAACGAAATGAAACTTAAACAAAACCTAAGCGAAAAAGAATAAAATGGATCAATGGCTAAATCAAAATCGAATGGAAAAATGAACCTAATCCTAAACTATGCTAAGAATATCAAATAGATGCTAACTTAAATCCTAAATATGTAAACCGCATGTAAAAAATAAAAATAAGAATTAAAACCAAACCTGACTAGAAATCGAAATGCGTTTTTTTTTAAAATATTTTTATTGTCTCTTTGCAGGCTTGGACGTATGGCAGTGGAGATTGCAGCGATGGGCTCGAGCGAGAGGAGTGAGGGCAATGGAGCGAGCAGTGAGGAAATCTGTGGGGAGACGAGCAACTTGGAGGTTACTTGTGCATGGATCTGGCAATGCAAATAAATGAATTCACTGAGCAGTATGGCAACAATGAAGAATTTCGATGAGGATGCAGGGATGATGGAGATAGCAGTAATTTTGTAGGTTGCGTGGAATGGTGAAGGGGCTGTGTGCTAGAGCGTTTTGTAGGTGTGCTGATGAGGAGCTCAATGCGGATAGAGGAATGGGTTGCTGCAGGGATACGTGGAAAGGGGCAGCGTATGGAGCAACAGGGATTTTGTTGAGAGAGACTGCAGCAATGCAGGTTTAAGAGCGTACGGAAAACATAGAGAGGAACAACCACTGCAGCAGGAAACTGACGCTGCCAGATGGTAGAAGACAACATGCGTAGAGGATGAAAGGTTTTCGGTGTGCAGTTTGAAAGAAATATGACAGTAGCAAAACCCTTAATGAATTTTTTTTTTTTTAATTTTTTTAATTTTATTTTTTTTTTTTATTTTTTTTTAATTTTCTGAAAATAACTTTGCTGGACAATAAGCAAAATGGAAAATTGCTGCCAAATAAAACCCAAAAATTTCTCCAGATTTGGTCAATATCTGAAATCCTGCACTGCAAAATGATGCACCTGCAAAAGCTAGTTCTGAGGCCAGATCTTACCCTCCAGGGCCTTGATTTGGCTTCAAAATCAAATTTCGACTTCAGATCTGCAACCAACAACCTGTTCCTGAAAACAATGAAAACAAACAGCTAAAACCTGAAAATGAAACCCTGGAAACCCTAAGAACTAGCTAAATAATTATAGTATTTACAAACTGAAGGCTCTAGGTAGCCAGATTTATTGTTATGCCACAAAAATATTTTCATAATTTTAAAATTAATGTGAGGTGCTTCAGAAAACCCTTCATGCATCTGCAGCAGAAATTCTAATGATAAGCCCAGAATTAAAACTGGCTGGGCTCTTTTAGGAAACGCAATCCGGGAGTTGGCTGGTTTAGCCGAGAACTTCCCCTAACACCTAGTAAACTTAAAATTAAGGATATCCTGCATAGCTTAAATCAACCATTAACATAGAGTGAGAAAAGAATAGTGAAATTCAGATCAAATGGAGATACCTGCCATTATATTTCAGAAATTAAACTATCATTCAAACCCCAGAGATTAGACAAGATACCTGTGCCTAAATCAATCTTCATCAAGCTATTATCAATGGCTGAAAATAAAATTATGTAGAAAAATAAAACATCTTACAACATTTCCAGAAGAGTAACACCTGCAAAATTTTCAACCCCAAAGTCTTTCTTTATTGCACAAAAAACAACTACAAGAGAGCTTCCTTTAGCATAAGACTCCCAGATCGAATGATCTCAAATAACCCCCAACACCCTATTTAAAGGAAAAATTTCCAATGGCTAGTTCGAGTGATCCATGTCAAACTAATATCAACTGTCGATGAGGATCAAAATCCTTTTCAATCTCATCCGTCAAAATTTTAAACGCATTTTAATATATTAAAAAATTAAAATCTTGCATTTATTTCCTCAAAATTCTGACTTATTATTATATTATTTCTGAAAATTTTATTTATCTTTTTTAATATTATTTTTTAAATTTACTTTATTTTATTTTTAGTTAATTTTTAATTTTTTAATTTTTTTAAATAGGGAATATTATTTTAATTTTTGGATCCTCGAACTTAGCCTTTGGAAAAATCACCTAGGACCTAGGACTTAGGACTTATGAGGGGATTAAAACATTTCTAACCCTCAAGACACTTTACATCATGACTTTTACAATTTTACATCTCAAGGGGAAAAACCCATTTGACATAGACCGTCATAAACCACCCAGTTCTGCGACACAAACATAATCTAGCCGATCAAGCAACTTGTAATAACCTAATCAAATAGTTAGAATTATTCCGAAATTACTTTTACATAGGCTCGAAGCACATTAGGATTCCCCTAAGGTTCTAATGACAAAATTCACTCCGGCTTTAGGGTTAGGCTGAAGGAAAACTTTGCGGATCATGGATCGGTGAGACAAAAAACCTTCCAGAATGTAGATTATCACTAGAAAACTAGGTTTGCCTAGGCAATTTACATACATGACTCAGATGTACTAAGATTATTTACAATTTACACATGCAGACTGGGTTTACAAGATAACATGATTAGGCTAATGATGACAGTTGAATGGCATCGACACGTCGATCAAGCGCTATCTCTTTTGCGAAAAAGGGGGTGTACTGCTATGGGTAGTTGACACGTAGTGGTCAACAAGGTGTAATGCTAATATAGGGGCATCCTGTCATCTTTGGAGTATAATAGCTTTCTAGGCAACTTTCTGTCTTAGATCTGCAGTGTTTTAGGTCTTGGAGGGAGAGAAGAGTGTCATCAATTGTGTTGAATAGATCCCAAGGTCAACGCTCCTTAGAAGGTGGTCAACATCTTGGTTTTGGTGCCCAATGAAGTCATCAAATGGGGCTAGATGTCCTCTCTGAGGTGCTAGAGAGGCATCATACAATCCCTCAAGGGATGAGAGTTGTATCTAGGAGAAAGCATCTAAAACATACTCATGGAATCAAGTGAGATCATCATCACAGGTGCAAGAATCGTAAGAGTATCAGAGTGGGCTAGTTTTATTGTAAGTGGCATGAAAGTACATCACAAAATCACTATCGTCAAATGTATTTTGAGCTTATGATTTGTAAACAAGTTACTATACATAGATATGCGAGGGTTATCACAAGGTCCTATTAGGTGTTTCCAATCCTAAGGGGAGGAATAATTTCTAGGCCGACTTATCAATCAATAGGTGCAAGTGGTCAATGACATGGTAGTGATTAACTTCATGCAAGATGCCACGGTCTTTTTACTAGTTATGAAATTCCAACATCCTTGAGCATTATGATGTGAAGAGGGAGCAATCATGGGATCTAAGTTATCCCTTTGCTCAACCTTTTTTTACCACCCCTCTTATGCACCTTTTTCTTCATTGATCTTCTTTGACTTTTGCAGATGTATCTTGGGTGCTTTTACTTATTCATTATGTACTGCTTAAAGATGAAGCGTTTTATTGCTCATTAGGGTTGGGATAATCAAAGTTACTTTTATTTAGATAGTTCATTCATTAGTTATGTTGGAGAAATTAATTGTTATTAATGTCAAAGGGATTTCAGCTGAGGAAGAAAATTTCATAGGCTTAAAGAGGAGTTTAAGTCCTCTCCAACGAATATTTACACGCTTCCTAACTCCTCTCCATTGAGGAGAAATGAGTTTTTAAAGTGGAGAAACCAGAGTCTTGACCTCTGTCAAGTCAGCCTACTTAAGAACAAGTCGCCCCCCTTCCCAACAAACATGTTGTTGATTTTTGGTAGGATCAGATGTGCTCTAAGCCTCAAAATTTGCAGGGATGCTAGGACACATGTATTTCAGAATACCCATAAATTGTTTTGGTAAATTCCACCCAGAGACAGTTTTATTAAAATAAATAATTATTTTTAATGGATGCCTAAGTCTAAACTTAAGAAATTAAAAGAATTAAAGGGTATTAATAAAAATGGGTGTGAATCTTCTAGAAAAAGATGAAGATCAAGTCAATATGATCTGCGCCATTGATTAGAATTTAATCTGGGCTGTTGATTATTCAACGGGAAGATTATAAGGACTTCGATGGGCATTTGAAAAAAAAACCAGGCAAATACTCTGTTGCCCAAGTAGATCGATTTTCTCATTCGCTGAAGTTCGGTAAGAGGAAATCGAATCAAAGGGTGAGTCGTAGGTGAGAGAGAGAGAGGGGATCGGCAATAGTCGAGAGTTCAGGAAATGGCAAGAAGAGGCAATGCAGAAGAGGGACGCAGATCACCAGCGCAGAGGCAGTGACGCAAGGACAATGCAGTCACTACACAGAGGGTGACACAGTGTGGCTAGTGTGAGGGCAGCAAGTCCTCTCAGGTGTTAGAAATTCAGTGTGGCGTGGAGAAATTTGTTTGTAAAATTTCTCTTAGTGATTCTTCTTCTATTCTGCTATTCTAGATTGTACATGAGATTTTGCTGAAAATTAATAAAAGAAACCCTCATCTGTTGCACTGGTTTTCCCACATTGGGTTTTTTCCGGGGACAATTGTCCAAAAATAACCATGTTAATGTGTTATTGTTGTGCTAGTATTTTCCTTACATTTATTTTCCGTAATAATTAATTTGTGAAGACTACAATGTATGTATTTTGATATTTGCCGTAGATAACTGCAAATAATTTGTTTCAGTAAATTTACAAATAGAAGAAATATTATCAGTTGCTGCAGTAGGATTTGGAATTTCCGGATTTTCACATGGTATCAGAGCATAGACAAGAGGTAGGAGAGATCTAGTGCAGAAGAAAAGGGAGCAGTGTAGTGCTGTGTAAGCAACCACTCGAAGTCCCCAGAAGTTTGTGCAGTGCTTGGGCCAGGCAGGTAAGATTTCGAGGGAGAGTTAATTCTCTAAGTGAGTCGATAGAGAATCAATCTCCAGATTGAAGGGTTGTCAGAGGCAGAGGGAGCAGTTGTGGTTCTTTTGTAAAGCAGATCTCTAGCTAAAATGCAGTGTCTTGTGTGAAAATTCCTACACTCGAAGGAACCCCTACTGCAACAAATCTGAATCTACTTCACTTGCTTGATTTTTAAATTACATTCATCAAGTCATTCTTCTGAATACTGAAGCAAATTACTTTTGCAACCTACACTAATTAAATATTGATCTCATGAGACAAAAAACAAAGCAAAGAACAAGATATATAAGACACTTATTTTTGGACACAATAGTCCCCATAAAAACCCATTGTGGGAAAACTGGTGCAATAGTTCTGAGGGTTTATTGTTATGTAGGAGAAATATCTGAATACAAATCTTTTGTAAATATTTTGTAAATGATTTTTTCTAACCCTTGTTATTTTGGAGCACTTGGATATTTGGGGTTTTGGAATTTTGCATATATATTTGGGGTTTGGGATTCTTTTATTCATTTTTGTAGGTGGATTCTCAATTGCTCAAGAAAATTTGCTAGGGTTTTGAGGCAGATCTAGGCCTAGGAAGGCAATATCTAGCCTTCAATCACCCTCCAAGCTCAACGTCTAGCTAAAGAATGGAAGTTGTCCAACAAAAGGCAGTGATTTTTGGAATTTTTGTGTATTTGCAGGTTTCTGGAAATTCTTTTAGGCCCATAGGCCTAGCCGTCTTCCTCCTCTAGCCTAGCCATGGGTCCTAAGGGGCATCTCTAGCTCTTGACCTCCCTTTTCCCCTTAGTCGCTAGCCCTTTAGAGCTAGATGTGGCCTTTAGAGGCCTTTTCAGGCCTTTGGCCCCCCTCCTTGGCCTAGCCGCAGGCCCGTAAGGGACTTAACCCTTGTTGTCCAGCCCCTTAGGGGCGTCGACCTCCCTCCTTTCCTCTTGTCAGGGCCTCTAGGAGGCCCTTACCCCTCTCGGCCCCCTTTTTTCCCTTAGTCGTAGGCTTGGGAAACCTTTCCTTGCCCTCAGCCTCCCTTTTCGCCTTGGCTGCAGTCCCTAAAGGGACTTTCCCTTAGTTGCAAGCCTAATTTGGGCCTTCTCTAGCCCTGCATCAGCCCTCTAGGGCTTGACGTAAACGTTTGTGTGTTTGTCTCCCCTTCATCCAATGCTTCCTTGGCGTCTTTTGCTCCATCATTGCCCTTCTTTGGCCTCTAGCCTTGTCTTTTGCCTCTTATAGCCCTAGTGGTGGGGTTTTCCTAGACTTGAAGCCTTGCCCTAGCCCTTTATTCAGTCATCTCTAATTTTTGCAGTCTAACATTTTGTGTTTGCAGCGATTTTTATTGCTAACATTGTGTTTGCAAGAAGTGGAAGCCAACTCAAAGTCTTCTAACCCTCAACTAGGCTCTTAGGCCTCTTGGTTTGCTTTCTACCCCTCATCTACTTCTCTGTTTTGCTACAACCATCTATGCAGTCATATAACTCTAATAAAAATCATTAAAAGTAACCAAAGATCAAATAACAATCACTTAAACTCAATTGTTAATCATTGGAGTTCATTTGGCATCAGTTATTTGGAAATTTGTTGGGATTCTAATCATTGAATTTCTGAGTTGATATAGGTCTGATATGTCCTATTTAAAGGTTTGATTTGAATCTTTAATATCTGAGCTATAGCCTATAGAACCAATTGGCAATTATTGGAAAGTCTCCTGTTTCAATTTTCTAGTTCATTTATGACATCTTACGTTGTTTCCTAATTGCTGATATAATAATTGCAAGGTCTGATATAAATTTGCAGACCTCTGAAATAAAGTTTGCAGCAGTAATAAATTGAACTAAAGGCTCTAAAAATAACCAAGGAAGTCATCTCTTTCATGAGCATTAATTGTTGAAGTGATTTAGGCTTAAAGTTTGGTCAAAGGATTCATTAGTGTTCTTGTCATCTCTTGCATCAGCATTTTTTGATTCCTGGTTCAAGGATACAATTGTAAAATCTAATTGATGAACATAAGTGCTCCGAAGCTAAATTGGATTGATAATAAGATTCACTAATTTCTCTAAGAAATCTCATTGTGAGATTGTTTCTAAGGAATATCTTTGCTTGTCTCATTGCTAGATAATTGTATAAGTGGGCTATATTGCTATTTGTTTTTCTTGTGGATTTATTCTAAGCATACTAATATTGTGTACTTGCAAGTGAGCTTCATATCTAAAGTTAACACTCTTGCTAATTGAGTTGAGTCAATTGATGATCCTAATCATTATAAGAGGAATTACTAATTGTGTTTAAGCTCTCTCTCTCTCTCTTTCTCTCTCTAATTAAGACATTGACACTCTATTCTTATTGGTCATTATCTAATTGTCATTCTAGCATTGTTGAGTGAAGCATTTTGTTTATGGGTGTGTTGTTGCATAAAGTGTCTAAGAACCGCGACAACGCTCAGAGTAAGGGTTGTCACTCTAATCCTTATTCACTTTGTTTAGACTCTCTCATAGACAAGTCAAGGGGGGTAGTCCCTAAGGTGAATGAATGAGAATAGCCTGTGAAACACAGATTCTAGGAGACTTGAAGATGGACAAGTTGATGAATTTAGAACAAATCTTGGTCAACTGAGATGAATAGTTTAAACACAAGACACAACCAGAGGATAGAAATGATTATAGACGAGTGCCTTCGTATTCGATTAACCATAGATTGAACATAAACAAGATATCCCAAGCAATTTATATATGCGACAAAGTGACGATCATGAACGATCAAATGCGAATGCTTAAAACTTTATCATGCAAGAGATTCCAGATTTAAAATAATTTTCATTAAGAATTCAGATCCAAATTTTTTTTCCATAGGCAATATAAATTTTTTAACATTAATCGCATTTGCCAATAGAGAAATCATTTACCATGAAAGGACACTAAGGAACTTTAGATGAATGATTTAATTATTCCTTGGGAAATTAATTTAATGTGGTAAAATGAAGAGATTAAATTTTTAAATGTGACAAAAGTAAATTAAAAGGGTTAATAAAATGAAATTTTAATGGGCCATGTTGGAATTTCTAAGTCTAACTGTTAGAAATCCTTTTTGTACTTTCTGATTTGTTTCTTCCTACTTGTTCTATTAATTAACAAGTTATTTACCATGTAAATACTGAAAATAAATACAAGTACGGTTTCAATACATACAGATCATCAAAAGAAGGAAAAACAAGCACACAAGTGACACCGTTATTTTTAACCTAATGTCCCCGGAAAAACCCAATGCGGGAAAACTGGTGCAACTATCTGAGGATTTTATTATTAAGCAGTTTAGAATACAATTTGGGTGTCAGAAATGGCTCACCCAATAGAGAATGCCCTCGACAGTAGTACCTCTCAGTCAGAGACAGATATTAGCCCCAATCTGCCCCACGAAATCTCCCAGCGTCAAGCTCTAGGGTCTGCATCAGCCTCTCTAGCCTAGTGTCAGCCTCTATGGCCTAGCGTCAGCCTCTTTGGGCTCTGCGTCTCTCACGCTGGCCCCCCTCAGGCTCTACGCAGCTCCTAGCTACCTCTGTGTGGCCTCTGGCTACTTCTGCGTGGCCTTTGGCTGGCTCTGCGTCAACCCTCTCCCAACTTATATGTTGATGCTCCCAGTACTATCTCTACCTCTCTGCTACTGCATTCACTGCCTCTTAGCTGCAACTCTGATCACTCCTTCGATTTCCTCAGCAAGCCCTGCCCCAGAAAATCGAATTCTTGATCAACTCGGTGTATTCTCCAAGTGACCCTCAAGCCTCCTCTTATACTTTTCTCGTTGACATTTCAACGACCGAGATTAAGTCCCTAATCAACAACTAAGATTGGATCTGGCTTGATCCATGACTTTTGGACCATTCTAACTCAGTTTTATATTAATTCACATTAATATTTTATTTTCCCTAAGTTTAGACTTAGGGACTCCATTAAAAATACTAATTATTTTAATATCTCTCAAACTGGTTAGATTCTGCCCAAACTATTTCTAGGTATTGGAGATCTTATGTGCTTTAGCCTCTCCATTGATTTTTGTGGCTTGAGCACATCCAATGCTACCCCAAATCAACACTCCCTCTTAGTGAGAACTGTGCTCTAGTAATACTTCTTACTGAGCATCACCCTGATCATCCGACATCGGTCCTTGTGCTGATGCTAGGCTTGCTGCCCAACATCCTCTGCACTGCTACATCATGTATTGCTACCCATGGCCTTACCATTGCCATTGCTACATCTGTACAACAGCTTCCTCTGCATCCATCCTGCTACCCATGGCCCTGCCACCGCCACTGCCGCATCTGCACTATAAGCCCTCTCATCATGCTGCCCATAACACTGCCACTGCTAACTGCTGCGTTGCAACTCAGTTACTTAGAAGTAAGTAACTGATCTCCCAACTATGACATCTCCATCAGTTCTACTACTCTTCGAGGCTCCCGTAGCAAGGTATAATCCAAGAGGTTGGGTACCTCGAGGATCCTGCCCCTCATCCCCTGTAGTCTGTCTGACTACAGCTCGATGTCTCCCCACTTCCTCTCACGAGGTGCATGAGCACTCATAGCACAATGATCGTTTGTCTCCACTTCTTTCTCCGCCCTTGCTGGCGCAACCTTGGTCTTAGAAGCCTCTCCCTTCCTCTTCTTCCTCGAACACTGGCTTGCATAATGACCCAGTTCCCCACAGTGGAAGGATTTGACCTTGGAGAGGTCCTTATTCTTTCGTTTTTCCTGCTTTCCCTCGGATGCTAGGGCGGCAGCCTCCTCTTCCTCCTTCTTGATTCTAACCTCCTTGCCGCTACTTCCTGCCTTGGTTAGCCTTCTAATCTCTTCCTGACGAAGAGCCGCCCACAGTTCCTTCCAATCTGAAAGGGTTGATCTGCCCAATATGCTTTGGAAAAATATCTCCTAGTCCTCTGAGACTGCGTTCAATGTGGTCCTCACCATTAGTTCCTAATCCGGCGTGGCCCATATGGAAGTAAGTTGATCTCGGATTTCCTTTAATCGACCGAGGAAGATGTCGACCTATTCTCTTTTCTGCATCTGATATGACCGCAACTGATTTTCTAGTAGCATCTTCCTTTGTGCGGAATTATTTTGATACAATTTTGTCAGGGCCTCCCACATTGCATTTGCCGTGTCCTTTTCGGCAATATGTGGTATACTACATGGCCTTTGACCCCGTTAAGGATGATGCTCTTGGCCCTCGCCGTTACCTCCTCGTACATATTGTTCTCAGTCGGGTCAACTGGGATCGCTATCGTTTTCAAGGCGAAGTCCTTGAGATGATTCCTGTCTAGAATTGACAAGATCCTGGCCTTGCAGACTACGAAGTTTGAGGCTCTGTCCAGTCTGTCCTGATCTCTTAGCTTGTTCACTGCCATCTCGCTTCTCCTCTTTTGACTCTTTCGAGTCTCTCTACTTCCCTCTTAGAAGTTCTTGGTGTGACTCCCTCTGAGCCTCGATTTCTCTCTTGGAAACCCCTCTGCCAATGTCGAGATGCCCCCATTCCGATCGTTAGTGCAGTTGCATCACTGATCCGGATTTCTTGGCTAGAAATCCTTAGTAGCAACTCCCTCCTCCTTGGTCTTGCCGTGTTAGGTAGTGTTCTGATCACAATACCCCACCAGCTTCACTTCACAACTTCTCCACAACCTCCTATGCCCCAACAAACTGAAGGTTAGAGCCTCTAGACTCTGCACAATCCCGACACCAGCAAAGTCCGCACCTCTTGGCCATGGGTGTCAATCCTTCTTGACTGAGAAAGATGACCGGGCACTGCATAGATCAAGTCTGCTCTTTTCTGCCACTGCGTTGATCCTCCTCCCGGCTCAAACTCGATGACGCAGGTATTGTGTCACCCCTTCCTTGCTGCTTTTCTGCTAGGAACAACTTTTGTCACTCGGGACAACTGTTTTTGTTTCTGCTTCTCTGCTCGGCTGATGCCCTTAGTTCTTTTCTGATCTACAATCATGCTCTGATACCATGTTGGAATTTCTAAGTCTAACTATTAGAAATCCTTCCTGTACTTTCTGATTTATTTATTTCTACTTGTTCTATTAATTAACAAGTTATTTACCATGTAAATACTGAAAATAAATACAAGTACAGTCTCAACACATACAGATCATCAACTAAAGGAAAAACAAGCACATAAGTGACAATGTTATTTTTGGACTAATGTCCCGAGAAAATCCCAATGTGGAAAAACCGGTGCAACTATCTGAGTGTTTTATTATTAAGCAGTTTTAGAATACAATCTGGGTGCTAGAAATGGATCACCCAATAGAGAATGCCCTTGATAGTAGTACCTCTCAGTCAGAGATAGATATCAGCCCCAATGTGCCCCGCGAGATCTCCCAACATCAAGCTCTAGGGTCTGCGTCAGCCTCTCTGGCCCAGCGCCTACCCAGCGTCTGCCGAGCGTCAGCCTCTTTGGCCTAGCGTCAGCCTCTCTAGGCTCTGCGTCAGCCTTTGGAGCCTCTGCTTCTCTCACGCTAGCCCTCCTTAGGCTCTGCGCAGCGCTTGGCTGCCTTTGCGTGGCCTCTGGCTGCTTCTGCGTCACCTCTCGCTGGCTTTGCGTCATCCCTCTCCCGGCTTCTGCATTGATGCTTTCGATACTATCTTTGCCTCTCGCTACTGCATTTACTACCCCTCAGCTGCAAGTTTGATCACTCCTTCGATTTCCTCAGGAAGCCCTACCCCAGAAAATCGAATTCTTGATCAACTCGGTGTGTTCTCCAAGTGACCCTCAAGCTTCCTCTTATACTTTTCTCATTGACTTGATTAGATCTAGCTTGATCCATGAATTTTGGACCATTGTAACTCAGTTTTATATTAATTCACATTAATATTTTATTTTCCCTAAGTTTAGACTTAGGGACTCCATTAAAAATATTAATTATCTTAATATCTCCCAAACTGGTTAGATTCTACCCAAACCATTTCTAGGTATTGGAGATCTTATATGCTTTAGCCTTTCCACGAATTTTCTTGGCTAGAGCACATCCAATGCTACCCCAAACCAACAGGCCAGAGGCTACATTAAAATTTTTAATGTGAAAACGCAAATTCTCTTTTAATTTAATTCCTTAGACATTTTAAAGTCACAATTTTTTCTAGATTTTTTAAATGTTTTAGATTTTTTAATGTTTTTAAATTTTTTAAAATGAAATCAAAAATGAAAAAAAAAAAATCAAAACACAAAGTCATAAAAATGAAAAAAAAAAACCCTGAACCCAGAATACAAAAATAAATAAAACCCCAGAACCCCAATTTAGAAAACCAAAAACATTACAAATTTATGCACAGAAATGATAGATCTATCAGATTTGAGGAGTATGAGTCCAATTCCGCTTCCAGATTTGATAATCTAAGGCTCTCAACAACCAAATCTATCAATTATGCCGCATTAAAAATTAAATTTTTAAATTTTAAAGGAGGTGCTAACTCGAAACCAGTGTTGAACTGATCGCGATTAAAGCGGAAAATCGCGATTTTTTCAAATCAGCGATATTATCGGCTGATTAAATCACAATTATTTATTTATTTTATTTTTATTTGTTCCACGCGATTTTTATGAAAAAATCGTGAAAAATAATATATATATATATATATATATATATATATATATATTAAATATATATATATATATAATATGAGGAGGAGGTGACCCAAGCTACCGTTGTCACCAGTAGAGGACGTGGTCTACCTCTTGTAGCTCCTAGTTCTTTAGCTTCTAGAGCACAACACAGTCTATTGCCAACTCCACTGACATCTACATCTAGAGGGGCAAAGGAAATCAATAATATTAGACTTTAGTTATTTGGTTCATTTCTTTGTATATGACATTATGACTCATGATATGAGATACATTATTATATTTTTTTTTGATATTTTGAGGCTGAGTTGGGAGTCATGAGTCAGGACTTACTATTCAGGACGTGATTCACTACTATGTGTGATGTGGCACTAGAAATGATATTAACCATCTCATATATTAGTTTTTTTATCATATTTATGTGTCAATGTATTTATTTTATGTTTTAGAATATTTTTGTATGTTACGATTTTTTCTTGATTTTTCCCAATTTTTTCCCATTTTTTACGATTTTTTTTCGATTTTTTCCCCGCGCCGAATTAATCTCGATAACGCTTAGTGCAACATTGCTTGAAACCCTTCGTGTATCACCAACAAAAAATCTTATGATAAGCCTAGAGTTAATTTAGCTGGGCTCTTCAGAAAACACGGATCGGTAGTTGGGTGGTCTAACTGAAAACTTTCCCTAACGCCCGAGGATTTAAAAAGTCAAGATTTTCTTGTAAAACTCAATCCAGCCATCAAAATAGAGCGATAAACTAATAATAAAATTCAGACAAATAGAGATACTTTCTATTATGTTTAAAATTTAAATTATTATTTAAACCTCAGTGATTGAGCAAGCTACTTGTACTGAAATTACTCCTTAGAAACTATCACTAGTGGCTTTAAAAAAAATTATGCATGAAAATAAAACATTTTACAGTACTTCCATGAAGAGTAACACCAACAAAAATTAACCCAAAGTCTTTCTTTATTATCTAGAAAAAGATTACATAAGAGCTTTTTGCTTAGCACACGACTCAGAGGTCGAATGTATCAACTAACAAATGATTTCCTATTTAAAGATAAATCCTCCAATAGTTAGTTTGAGTGAGCCTCGTCAAAGCAATCTTGATCATTGATGAAAATTATTTTTTTTTAATCTCATTTGTCGAAATATTAAATTTTTGGGGAAATTCGAATTTTTCAATTAAATGCATTTTAATTAACTCAAAAATTAATTTTTTGAGTTAATTTCCCCAAAAAAATTGACTTTGATTTAACCCCAAGGATCAAAGGTTTAAAATTTATCAAAATAATTTATTTACCTTAGTCCCGGGACCTTTTAAAAATTTAATTTTTTGAGGACCGTCGGATTTTACCTTTGGAGAATTTAAATTTACCTAGGACCTAGAACTAATTAAATTTCTGGCTTAGGATTTTACTTAATTTTTGGCCAAAAAATTTAATTAATTGACCTATGAGGGGATAAATTATATTTCCAACCCTCAAGACACTTTACATCATGATTTTCATATCTTTTATATCATAAGGGAGAAAACCCATTTGTAATAGACCCTCACAGACTACCCATTTCTACGACACAAATATAATCTAGCAGACCAAGCAATTTGTAATAAAATAACCTAACCAAATAATTAGGATTATTCCCAAATTACTTTTACAAGACTGGATCTAGAACACTAAGACTCGCCTAAGATACCAGCGACAAAATTCATTCCAGCTTTGGGGTAATACTAGAAACTCTGCCAACTATCAGAGAATGGATCGGCGAGACAAAAAACTTCCCAGAATGGAGATCGTCATTAGAAAAGTAGGTTTATCTAGGTCGTTACATACATGACACAGGTCTGCTAAGATTATTTATGTTATACACATGCAGAATGGGTTTACATAACATATTCGAAGTCAGGCTTATGATGATAGTTGTACGGCATGAACACATCGATCAGGCGCTATCCCTTTTATGAAAAGGGGGGTGTACTGCTGTGGGTCGTTGACACGTAGTGGTTAACATCTGGCTCTACTTGGGGACACCTTGCTGCACCAAAGGAATGTGAAAATTCAAAATCTGCATCCACACAACACACAACATAAGTAGGGTCCATCAAAAAATCATCATATAACATTACGTACAGGAAAGATATAGGCTCTTCATTATTAACTATCCTAATAACATAAAAAACACAAATCTAACTACAAAATGAAATACTGAAATAATAGGATATAAGGTTAGAAATACAATACAAAGATGCCCTACGGTATCAGATGCATTCAATATAGTTCATACTGAGTGTTTGCTTGCTTTCAAGAATATCTATTGGCTTTTTCTCAAATGTGCCATGTCCAATCCTGCATATGGTAGGACTTTGTCCTATCCAAAAGTCAAGCTGCTTGCGACCATCAGATGGATCAAACCGCTTTCTCATTCTCTTACTCTTGCACTTTTTCTTTGTGGCAGGCTGTGATGTTGATGATGATGTGGTTGGCGCACAACTTCCTTCTTGATCTAAAAAACACTCATATGGAAAATTTAGAATGTTCAAGACTTCTGTGACTTGCGCTTCTTTATGAACTTGATCTGTTATGACTGGTGGATCAATCATGTAAGCATCAACCTGATTCTTATCAATTCCCATTTTATCCAGGTTACCTTCAATTAGTCACTTTCCAATGGAACAAATGAACTCCTCATAATAAGATGGAGGTTGCTGCAGCAGACAGGGAGACTTACGATCTGATGATATTTCCTTGTTTCTTTCATCCTCTAACTGATGCTGAAATTTTTGTACCTGTATCTTTTCAATTGTTATGGCATCCATCTGGTTAGAGTGTTCAACCTTCATAGCACTGACTTCCTTAGCATGGTTTTCCTCCATGGTCAATAGCCTATTTTGAAGACATATCTCACCAGCTTCCATGTCCTTTATAATTTTATCATTCTTTGCTTTCATGCCCATGAAGCAGTTTTGCATATAGTTTATTTCTTTCTTATGATTTTCTTGCATGGTAGCTAACTGATTATTATAATTGAATCTCATTATGGCCATTTCTTCATCCATAGTTGACAGCCTGTTCTGAATCGAACTTATTTCTTCTTGATAACTTGCTTCCATGGCGGTCACTTGATTTGAATGATTGAATTCCATGATCATCATCTTTTCCTCTAGGGCTAATAACTTGCTTTACATAGAATAAATTTCTCTGGCATGATCAACTGTTAATATTGTTTGATTAAGTTCCATATCTTTAATAAGTTGAGCATGATTAACTTCTGCATTCTTGCTTACTCGAGCCTGTTTTAACTGTATGTCTTTAACCGTTTGAATTAACTCCTTGAAATCATTTTTCAACTTCTATAGTTTTCTTTACTTAGCTTTCGCTTTGACTTTGTCTTTATCTCCATATATATCTTCAAAGGCATCAATGAGTGATTGTAAAGAATCAAAAGTTTTCTAGGGAACTTAACATACCAATCAAAAGCATCTCTAGATAAGGTAAGAATGAAAATCTTCATCTTCACATCTTCATATTTGGAATATAGGAGACACTTGCTTAGACAGAGGCTGACATTCTGAAGGTGAGTTTCGGCAGTAAAAGCATTGTCACCTTGTAAAGGAGGAAATTCATCAATGGCTTCACCAAAAAAATAAGGATAACCATGTGGAGCTCCCTGAATGTTAGTAAAATCACAAGGAGCCAACAAGTCAAATTCCATGTGACTTGTTTAATGGAAATGATGGGCCAAATGGATATCAGAGAGAGAGATCTTTGTTCAAGAGAATCGAAACATCTACAAGAAGCGAGCTTCTAGCAAAAATTCTTGTAAGCAATGGAAGAAGTGGAGTCGCCACTTGAGCATGAATCTCTCACAAAGTTTCCAAAGGCGAAACCGAAAAGTTAGTGGATGGAGGCAGATCGATATTCAGGGAGGGCTCCTTGTCTGGGATTAAATGAATGAATAAGTGGAGTCGCCACCCAAATAGGTAACCAATCGGAATGTCCAAGTGCAAAAAGTGAAGATGAAAGGATTAGATGAGAGATGACGAGAGTTAGGATGGAGAGACGAAATGACGCCAGAAAAATGAGATGAAATGTCGTAAAGCCAAGGTCCAATAAATAAATCCTTGGTGGCAATGCCAAGAAGTGTTGGCTTTGCTGGCTTGAATGAGAAATGAGAAGAATGATGAGGAAATGTCGTTGAAACGCCGAGAATAAAATGTCCCCGACAACGGCGCCAAAAAATGTTGTGCCACTTGACGGGCTAATGAATGGTGGAAAAGATTAGATGATTAAAAAAATGTCGTGAGGACCAAGGACAAAAAAAGTCTATCCCAGGCAATGACGCCAAAAAATGTTGCTACACAAAATGTCTAGGCACCGCGACAATGCTTAGAGTAAGGGATGTCACTCAAATCTTTGCTCACTCTGTTTAGACTCTTTTCTAGACAAGTCAAGGTGGGTAGTCCCTAAGGTGAATGAGTGAGAATAGCCTGTGGAACACAACCTCTGGGAGACTTGAAGATTGAGAACCTGATAAATTAGAACAAATCTTGGTCAACTGAGATGAATAGATTAAACACAAGATACAAACACATGATAGAAATGATTATAGACCAGTGCCTTTGTATTCGATTAAACATAGACTAAATAGAAACAAGATATTCCAAGCATTTTATATATGCGGCAAAGCGATGATCATGAACGATCAAATGCGAATGCTTAAAACTTTATCATGCAAGAGACTCCAGATTTAAAATAATTTCATTAAGAATTCAGATCCAATTTTTTTTTTTTCCAATAGGCAATATAAATTTTTAAAACATTAATCGCACTTGCCAATAAATAAATCACTTACCACGAAAGGACACCAAGGAACTTTAGATGAACAATTTAATTATTCCTTAGGAAATTAATTTATTGTGGTAAAATGAAGAGATTACATTTTTAAAGGTGACAAAAGTAAATTAAAAAGGTTAATAAAATGAAATTTTAATGGGCCAGAGGCCACATTAAAATTTTTAATGCGAAAATGCAAATCCTCTTTTAATTTAATTCCTTAGCCATTCTAAAGTCATAATTTTTTTAGATTTTTTAATGTTTTCTAAAATTTTAAATGAAATAAAAAATGAAAATAAAAAAATCAAAACACAGTCATAAAAATGAAAAAAAAAACCCAGATATACAAAAATAAATAAAACCGCAGAAACCCAAGTGAGAAAACCAAAAAGATTACAGATCTATGCACAAAAATGGTAGATCTATTAGATCTGAGGGGTATGAGTCCAACTCCGTTCCTAACGCTGATAATCTAAGGCTCTCAACAACCAGATCTATCAATTATGCTGCACAAAAAATTAAATTTTTAAATTTTAAAGGAGGTGCTAACTCGAAACCCTTCGTGCATCACCAACAAAAAATCTTATGATAAGCCCGGAGCTAATTTCGCTGGGCTTTTTAGAAAACACGGATCGGGAGTTGGCTGGTCCAACTGAAAACTTCCCCTAATGCTCGAGGATTTAAAAAATCAAGATTTTCTTGTTAAACTAAATCCAACCATCAAAATAGAGCAAGAAAATAATAATAAAATTCACAGAAATAGAGATACTTGTTATTACATTGAAAATTTAAATTATTATTTAAACCCCAGCGACTGAGCAAGCTACCAGTACTCAAATCACTCTTCAGAAGCTATCATCAATGGCTTTAAAAAAATTATGTTTGAAAATAAAACATCTTACAGTGTTTCCATGAAGAGTAACACCCACAAAAATTAACCCCAAAGTCGTTCTTTATTATCCAAAAAAAGATTACATAAGAGCTTTTTGCTTAGCACATGACTCAAAGGTCGGATGTATCAACTGAAAAATGATTTCCTATTTAAAGATAAATCCTCCAACGGCTAGTTTGAGTAATCCTCATCAAAACAATCTCGATCGTTGATGAAGATAATTTTTTTTTAATCTCATCCGTCGAAATATTAGATATTTGTGCAAATTCAAAATTTTCAATTAAATGCATTTTAATTAACTAAAAAATTAAATTTTTGAGTTAATTTCCCAAAAAATTTGACTTTGACTTAACCCTAGAGATCAAAAGTTTAAAATTTATCAAAATAATTAATTAACCTTAGTTTTGGGACCTTTTAAAATTTATTTTTTTAAGGACCGACGAATTTTGCCTTTGGAGAATTTAAATTTACCTAGGACCTAGAACTAATTAAATTTTTGGCTTAAGATTTTAATTAATTTTTGGCTAGAAAATTTAATTAATTAACCTATGAGTGGATAAATTATTTTTCCAACTCTCAAGACATTTTACATCATGATTTTCATATTTTTTAGATCATAAGGGGGAAAACCCATTTGTAATAGACCCTCGCGGACTACCCATTTCTGCGACACAAATATAATCTAGCAGACCAAGCAATTTGTAATAAAATAACCTAACCAAATAGTTAGGATTATTCCCAAATTAATTTTACATAATCTAGAACAAATAGGACTCGCCTGAAATCCTAGCGACAAAATTCATTCCATCTTTGGGGTAGGACTGGAGGAAAACTCTGTCGACCATCCGAGAATGGTTTGGTGAGAAAGAAAACCTCCTAGAATGGAGATTGTCATTAGGAAAGTAGGTTTAAATAGGTCTTTACATACATGACACGGGTGTGCTGAGATTATTTACATTATACACATGCAGAATGGGTTTACATAACATATTTGAAGTCAGACTGATGATGATAGTTGTACGACACGAACACATCAATCAGGTGCTATCCCTTTCGTGGGAAAGGGGGTGTACTGCTATGGGTCATTGACACATAGTGGTCAACAAGTTGTTTCATAAGCAATTATCTTGATCTTGATAACATTTTGGCGCCTTCTATCCCGTTCCATTGGGCATCTCCTCTTTTAGTGAAGATTGTCATTTGTGCATTGATTTAAGTACTTCATTGTATCTGCTATCAATATTATTTGTCTCTAAGTGCTTCAAATATTTTAACAATCTCACTAAAAGTAATCTCTCATCCTGCATTTGCATATTAGGATTAACCCTACATTTAATTAATTTACTTCCAAGCATAAGCTTGGTTGAAAGACTTTTACAACCACTTCTCTCATCTAGCTTGCGAAGTCTAGACCTTGTTTAGTGGTTAACACAGTGACCTTGCAGCCATTAGAGCCACAGTCTCTGTAGCGCCGGAGGCATCGGGTGGTTAGAACTCAAGGGGAGGGATCGTTAATCAAGCCATAGCTTGCTTCCCCTTGATTTCTCTCTCACAACCTACTCTAGAGGCTAGCCTCAAAACAACTAACGAAAAGGATTCATTTAGCTAGGCATATAATCTAAAATAAACCAAGGCCTTGCATTTCACTTAGATTTTAGGTGTTGCATCTCATTTATGATACTGAAGCATCTTAAGGTTGTAGTTGTTTATCCGATTACTTGGTAAATAATTCATATTTAGCAAATGTTTGACTACATTAGGGCATTTGTTTCTTGAGATAATTTAATCTAATCCTTAAAGTTGCTAAATTAACCAAGTTACCAGGCCATTCAATTGTGTCTCCCAAACTTGTCGGTTGCTGACGGGCCTTTCCATCTTCACATTTCATAGGGACTACCCCCCATAGCCTCTATAGGGAGATAACTAAAACATAGAGGTTAGGGATCAAAGTGACAACCCTCGACCTGATCATTGGTGCGTCTTGCTTGTACAATTTGAGCGACAACATGAGGTATCTGGTGCACTAGATGGTCCTATCCCCAAGTACCGGAATAGAGAAACCCTCAAAAGTCTCTATGGGTATCCCACTCCGCTCCACCATCTAGGCATCAACAGAGTTGTGGGAAGCCCCATTGTCCACTACACTGATACACGTTGTCCCTACACTATGCCCTTGATCCTTAGCGTCAAGTACTTCGACACTCCCTATAGTGAAGCTATGATGCCTCCTATAGGCAAGAGAGGTTACTCCTCTAGGTGGTGGTGGTGGTGTTGCTCCTCCTCTTGTACCCTGTGTCTCACCATCTCCTACATCGACCTCCTGCTCAACATCATCCTTCGGCTCGCTATCTGAAAACACCTCGATGTAGTGGGCCTTGCCCTTTGTGCATCTTTGACGTTGCGCCCATGACTCCTGGCATGTGAAACATAGTTTCCTCCTTCTAAGGTCCCTCGGGTCTCATCATCTAATTGCTCATGCTCTGTTATCTCCCTATGTGGTTGGGGTCTGATGTCTTTACCTCTCTAAGGGAAAATAGTCTTTGCAGGTAAGGGTGCCTTAGGTTTGGGAATTGCATCCCGCAAGTCTCTCCCTCTATTCACTGTGTCTTGTAAGGAGGTGGGTCTATTCGACCTCACAAGCCCACACGAAGGCTCTGCCAAGCTCTCCATGAACATGAAGACCCTCCTGGACTCTGATAGATCTGGCACCTTCACAGAAAAGCTCAAGAACTCCTTTATGTGCTGCTCATAGCTGCCTGTCTGCTTGAGATGTGTCAATTCCTAGAAATGTGACTTAGGGTCCCTCTGCTCATAGCACTCCAACAACCTCTAGGTAAACTCATAAGAAGTTACGTTGGCATGCCCCAACGTAGCCAATCCATGAAACCACTAGTCATGTGCATCCCCCTCCAAATGTAAAGCAACCGACTTAATCGCCTCCACCAATGACATTTGGTTAAGGTGGAAATACGTGTCTAGCTTCTCCACCCGTGCTCTCGTAGTGCATTTAGAGGACCCATCAAATGTAGGGAGGTACAATATCCCGACTGTGCGCAGTAAGTCTGAGTTCTGCCACAATGAGCCGCCTGCTCCCTTGCCTCAGTGGTTATGCTTGAGCTAGCAGAAATCTCTGAAATTAATCGCGTCATGGAACTTTGCCCCCATGGACTACCACTCTCGAAAGTAATCCCCCATAGGCATCTCCCTGGTATCAGGTTGTTCCCCACTCTCAAGAGCCAAAAATGTAGGCATGGTGGATTCGGTTGCTTCTTGGTGGATAAGGGTGTTGTTCTAAGGGATGTCATGCTTTGTGTGGTGAGATGCTCCTGAACTCTCACTTGCCATAAATTCCTTGTGGCTATGCCTAATGCGTTGCTGCCTCAATTCATCCATCACCTTCCTTTGCCATTGTTGACCACACTTTGTCAAGAGTCTAAGAAAGTAGAGTACAAGGGAGTACACAAATTTTTTCGAATATCAAATTCATCTATTGCCATCATTCATCATTGTAAAACCCGATTTCTGCAAATTTGTTGTAAATGATGCTAGTATGACCATTTAATTATGTAACAATACCTAGTTAAGCCTCTGATTTTGGCAAAGGATTTCATGCTATGAAGGTTTTTAACCTCCCCGAATTATGTGTGTTTGTAAACACGCCTAATCAACAAAGTTTTTCTTGTAGTTATAACCCCAAGGTTAGGGTGGAATTCATTGATATGGTCTTAGGTGAGTCTTAGTGTTTATCAAGTCTATTGTAAAAGTATGTTTAGGAATAATTTTAGTGCATGGTCCCTTGCAATCAGAAACCATAGCTAAATTATTTTATTATAAGCACACTTGGTTTCATACTAGATCATATTGTGTTGCAGAATTGGGTAATGTCTTGAGCGTCTGGTCTAAATGTGTGTTTCCCCTTCTAAGAGTTGATATTGTAATTATTTTGATGTAAAAAAAATTTAGTGCATGGTCTATCGTAATTAAAAACCTGTCTAAAACAATTGAGGGTGGAAAAATAATTAAATCCCCTCTAGATTCAATTAATTAACTTTTTCAAGCTAAATTAATAAAAGTCCTAGGCCAAAAAATTAATTAATTTTGAGTCAAAAAATAATTACAGAGAAATTAATTTCTCTCCAAGTGGAAAATAATGAAAAATTTGTGGTGCAAGAAGACGCCAATTTTTGGAGGTTCTCCATTAAGGGAAAAATGAATATTTTAAGAATATTTGAGCCATTAGGCCTTGGTGGTTAAGTCAAAGTCAACATTTTGAGGAAATTAATCCAAAATATTAGTTCTTGGATTAATAAAAAATGTTTTTTAAGCGATTTAAATTCTTCCTCAAAAAAAAATTCGATGGTGGAGATTAAAAGGTGATAAAGTTATTTTCGACAGTCAAGTTAGGTGATAAAGGTGATAAACAATGAAGAACACTATGGATCATCCGAATTCAATTTCTCAAAAACAACTCCACAGAAACCTACAAACTAAGTCAAGATTATTTTGACGATGATCAAGCCAACTAGCCATTATTTTCCACTTGGGGGGGTTTTCTGTATATGAGGAAGCCATTTAGCTTCTATTTTCCATCTTTGGATGAGGTGATTTTGTAATGCTGGTATTGAGTTGCTGTTTTGCTAGGAACTTTTTTTTATCATAATAGAAAGACTTTGGGGTTCAGTTCATGGTGTTCCACTGTTTGTTGATCTGTGGTATGTGTTAGCTATGTGTTTATTCTATATTGTGTTGAATAATTTTTAACTGTTATTTCATTTGTCAGTGATAAGAACATTTTATTGGTACAAGTTATCTTAGGTGACTTGATTCACCATATGAATTAACAATTTATCTTGAGAATTTATAAAGATTTACAGGTACGTTAGCTCTTGAGCTCCAAGTTCACAAATTGTGGTGAAGAGCTGACCTTGTTTGGGCTCTAAGCTTTTCATTGTGGTGAATTATTTTGCAGAAAGGTTTTGGCTGGTCTATCTTTCGAAATTGTTTATCCATGCAATTTATTTAAAAAATATCTCAATTTTTTTTATTTGATCTTAGGCTAAAAAGATTAACTTGGTAATGACAACTAACAATTTTATTTTGTAAATTATTTTCTAACCCTTGTTTTATTTTTGTAGCACTTGGGGTTTTGAAATTTTTGCATATATTTGGTGTTTTGGGAAATTCTTTCATTCGTTTTGCAAGTGGATCTTGAAGCCTCAAGGGAAATCGAAATTTTTGTGGAAGATCTAGCCCTAAGGCTAGGGTTTGAAGGGTTTATCCCATTCAAGCAAGAGGTCCAGCCTTATTGAGCAATTTTTCTAGGGTTTTGAGACTAATCTAGGCCAAGGAA
Organism: Pinus taeda; assembly: GCA_000404065.3. Lineage (NCBI taxonomy): Eukaryota > Viridiplantae > Streptophyta > Pinopsida > Pinales > Pinaceae > Pinus > Pinus taeda. The sequence continues at coordinate 94,653 of APFE031593934.1, read as the reverse complement.
GGTAATACCTAGCCCTCAGTGACCCTCCAAGCCCAACAACCAGCCAAGAAACGAAGACGTTGGCCCTCAAGGAACCAAATTTCAACATTTTGTGGATATTTTTGTGTTTGAAGGGGTTTGGAAATTTTTTTAAGGCCTCTAAGTCCTAGCTGTCATCTTCTCCAGCCTAGCTGTGGCCTTTTCTCCTCCTCTAGGTGAGCCACTAGACCTTTTCGAGCTTGTTTTGAGCCTCATAGGCTCTTTTCCTCGAGTTGTGGGCCCTTATGGTCCTTATCACTAGCCGCTGCACCTTTTCTGTTTGGTAGTAGCCCTAAAAGGGCTCTCCTTTCCCTTGTCACAACCCTTAAAGGGTTTTGCCTTGAGCCGCAAGCCATTTTTGTCCTTGCATGACCCTAGGAGGGCGTCTAACCCTCTCGACCCCCATCTTTGGTCTCTTTCCCTTGGACAAAAGCCCTATTGGGGTTGTTTCCCTTAGTCGTGGTCCCTTCCAACCTCCCTTGGCCTATTGTTTCCCTTCCTTGGCCTCCTTAAGGCTTATTAGCCTATAGTTGGCCTTCTCCTAGCCCTAGCCTCTCCTTCTATCCCTCATTAAGCCATTCTTCAGTCATTGAGTTGGTTTGCATTAGTATTTTATCTCTAACAATTTGTTTTGCAACAATTTTTGAGCTAACTTGGTGGTTACAGGTGAACAAGATCATTGGAAAAGTCTAGACAAGGCCATTGGGCCTCTTGGTTTGCTCCCTAATCCCCATTATCATCACTGCCTTCATTTCTAATTCTGAAACATTTCATGACAGTAGTATATCCAGAGCCTAAACACATTTAAAAGAAGCCTAAATTCACTCATTAATCACCTAAGGCATTAAAAATTAGTCTTGAGGTCAAATTGATTGCAAATAAGTGGAATTTTAAGGACTGTTGGGTGATTTCAAGATCTGATATGTTTGCTACAGCTACTTAAAATCATCTACATCTGTAATAAATTCACATAACATTGGCATAATAACCAATTTGCAAACATATTTCTTTGTTGACATATCACTTGCATTGGCTGGGCTTGCATTTCACAGCTTATTTCGTCATTTCTTGAAGGTTGTCATAAAAATCAGAGGTCTGATATATGTTGTATAAGGTCTGATATATATATTACAGTGGTATCAAAAGTTGCTAACAATCATCTAATTTCATTTGGCATTTGTTCCTTGCATCTTGTGCATCTTGAATAAGTGTCTTCTAGTGGGATTGGGTATTTTCCTTACTGCTGCAATCATCATCTTCTTGCTTGCCCCATCTTGCATTTCATTGCATTTTGCATCCCTTGCATCCATTTGCATATTGCATTCATTGCACTTTTGCATAAGCATTCACTAAGAATGTAAGTCCTCTAAAGGGATCATTGAGTTGGCAATTGTTTTGTGAGATTGGCTTAAAGAATAACATTGTGGATTAATGCTCTCTTTCTCTCATTGGATAGCTAACATCGTTATGATTTTGGTTCTAAAGGAATACTTCTAGTTTTTCATTGCGATCATTGGTTATTGAACAAGTGAATACATTGCTTTTCATTGCTATTGTGGAATAAGTACTTCTTGTAGATTTACTAACTTGTTGCAAGTGAACTTAACATCCTCAAGTTATAATCATGTTAATCTAAGTCATTCATAAGGAACTTAATTGACAATCATAATTGTAATCTTGAGATTGGCTCTTTTGTCTGGGTAGTCTTGGAAGTTGCTAATTGTGTTAAGAAACATTGGACTTGTTGATTTATTGTCATTTCATGAGTAATTGTCCATTGTGATATTGGTAATTTAAACAACAATTTCTGATGCCATATATCTGGTTTATTGAGCACATTCTTTTGGTGGAGATTTCCATATATATTGTTAGGTACCTCATTGTTCTAAATTGAATATCATTGTAATTTATCTCCAAGTACTTAAAACATTTAACAACTTAACCTTATGTCATGTCCCTTCTCAAAAACATTAGTAATAGGGCGCAACTACACAATTTTGGCACATTTTTGACTTAGGAAGAGGCCCCTACACTTCGACTTAGGGACTTTGGGGCTAATTCAACTTTATTTAGCAGCTAGTGGAATGTGGGGGCCACCCACATGAGGAATTATAACTAGCCATTCGATATGCTTGGAGGGAAATCGAATGGGTGGATGGAAGGGCCCACATGAGGCTAAGGAGGCGCAAGGAGATATAAGGAGAGATCAACTTTCATTTTGGGTCTTCTTTGACATTTGCAAACAAAAACACAATTGTTCACTTTGTTGTTTAGCGACTCTACCAGCTGTTTAGCCACGAGTTTCTCACGCAGGAGATTCAACCTCTACTTCGGGGGACCATCCATGCTCGCCCTAAGGAGGCTGTTCTACAGGCGTTTTCGGGAGTTCTGGGGCAACAACACACATCAATAACCAATGTAGAGAGGGGAGTGCATATTTCTAAGCAGCCAAGAATCACACAGAGGGAGTTTGAGACCAGCAGGGATCTCATTGCTTTTCGGGAGGTTAAGGAGCTGAAGTAGCAACATTGGGCAGGCATTTTCCCTGGAGCTTTCAGCTAGCTGAGCTAGCATACCAACAATTCGCATTTCTGTGCAGAGGGACAACGCAAAGGCCACTCAATAGAATTTTGTGGTGTTTGAGAGCAGTGTTGAAATTTCTAAGTCTAACACGTCAAAAATTCTTCCTGCAATATTTGGTTTATTTAACCTACTTGTTTATTTATTAACAAGTTATTTAACCATATAAATAATGAAAATAAACAGAAATGTAGTCTCAACTCATATATAGATCATCAACTGAAATAATAGACAAACACACAAGGGACACCGTTATTTTTGGACAATCGTCCCCGTAGAAACCCAACTTGGGAAAACCGGTGCAACAGTTCTGAGGGTTTTATTATTAAGCAACTTTCTTGAGTACAACTAGGGTGCCAAACTGGTTCACCCAACAGAGATTTCTATCTGGCAGTAATACCTCTCTTCGGAAGCAGCTATTTAGCAAGTCTGCCCCATGAAAATCCTTCCAACGCTTTTCCAGGGCTCTGCGTCAGCCCTTCTAGCCTCTACGTAGCTCTGGAACCCCCTGCATTAGCTGTCTGCCTCTCCGCGTCAGCTCTCTGGCCTTCTGCGTCACCCACGCAGGCCCTGTTAGCCTCTGCGTAGTCTCTCTGGCCTTCTGCGTGGTTCCTGTTGGCTCTGTGTAGCCTCCTCAATCACTGTGTTGGCCCTCTGGTATTATCTCTGCCTCTTTACTATGTACTCACTGCCCCTTGTTGCAACTTAGATTACTTGTTTGAATTTTCTTAGCAAACCCCGCTCCAGAAAAATTGAATTGACTAATCAATCTTGGTGTGTCTCCAACTGACCCTCAAGCCTCCTCTTAAATTTTCCTATTGAGCCTTCAAAGGCCAAGATTAAGTCTGTAATCAACAACTAAGATTAGATTTGGCTTGATCCATGTCATTTAGAACATTCTCACCCAATTTTATATTGATATCCATTAATATTTTAATTTTCCTAAGTTTAGACTTAGGAACCCCATTAAAAATATTGATTATTTTAATATCTCTCTAACTAGGTGGAATTTCCCCAAACCATTTCTGGGTCTTGGAGATCTCATGTGCTTTAGCCTTTCCACCAATTTTAATGGCTAGAGCACATTCGATGCTACAACCCAACATTTTGGAGGAGTTTGCAAAGGGATTTCTAGGCAGTTTCCAACAGGTTGAATTTGGCAGCCATAGCTGGGGTGAGGCTCCAAGGGGGTCGAAAAACATAAGTCAAAACCAACCAAATTCCCTTCTAGGTTTTTTTGGATTTTGGCCAAGGAGTTCGGGGTTGAAAGCATATAAATTTCTTGGCAGTTTTAGTGTAGTTTCCAGCCATTCGAAATTCAGCAGTGCACCAGTTTTCTAGGCAGCGCATTACAGATTGGTGCAACAGCTGGGAACCGTCAGCTCAGCCATTTTCCTAATTGGGTTTGGTCCTGCTTGTCCATTGAGACAAGCCCAAGTGCACCATTCCACTATCTATTGTATTTGGCTTGTAGAAATATAATAAAATGGCTCAAAAGTTCTTCATTTGCAGTTTTTCTGTGGAATATTTCATTTTTGTATTTTGCTGCGTAGAATATTTGCTATTATCACTTGTATTTCCTATTTAGGATCATTACACCTTAAGAGTAATCACTCATATTCTTTCACTTGCATTTTAGGATTAGTCTTGCACTAATTAATTTACCTCCGAGCATAAGCTTGGTTGATAGAAAGATAGGACCCCCTTTCTCACCCAACTAGGGAACCCTAGACCTTATTTTGTGGTTAACATGGTGACCTTGCAATCATCAGAGCTAGAGTCTTTGCAACACCAGAGGCATTGTGTGGTTAGAACTCTAGAGAGGTATCATTAATATAGCCTTTGCTATCTTCCCCTAGGTTTCTTTCTCACAACCTACACTAGAGACTAGCTTCAAAATAGTTAAGAGGAAGGATTCATATAGATAAACATATAATTTAGAATAAACCAAGATCTTGCATTTCACTCAGTTTTAGGTGTTGCATTTCATATAAGATAGTGAAACATCCTGAAGCAACAACTGTTCATCCGGTGGCTTGGTAGATAATTCATTTTAAGCAAGTAATTTGACTCCATTTAAGACATAGGTCTTCCAAGCTAATCTAATCAAATCACTAAACTTGCTAAATTAACCAAGTTGCTAGGCCATTCAATTGTGTCTCTCGGACTTGTCGATTGCCGACGAGTCTTGCATCTTCACATTTCATAGGGACTACCCCACATAGCCTGTCGTAGGGAGACAACTAGAACAAAGAGGGTGGGGATTAGAGTGACAACCTCGTCCTGATCATTGTGGCATCTTGCCTGTAGAATTTGAGTGACAACATTTTCTGGCATCATTGTTGGGGATAGAGTTTTTTCAGTCCCTAGTTTTCATGACATCTTCTCATCATATCATCATTCTCATTCTTCATCTTTTCATTAACTCGTCGAACACCGTGTTTCCTGGCACTTGACATCTCACCAATATTCTCATCACCTTGTTCACCATCACTTTTCTATCTACACCCTTAGCACCTACACGTTTGGGTTGGTTTCTTGTTTGGGTGGTGACTCCACTTATTCATCCATACACAAGAGCTGATACAAGAAGAAATCTTGGTAGCTTGCTTAACTCTGCTCCCAATCTCGAAAAGGCTCTAAGAGCTCGGTTAAACAAATTACATTCTAGTAAGCATTTAATCTTTTTCAGGCAGGAAGCCCTCCCTGATATCCACTTGCTTTTCCCTGATCCTGCCAGTTAGGACACCATGGAGTTTTATAGACCTTGCAATTTTGCCAATATTCAGGGATATGCTCATGCTCTTTCAAATATTGGTTTGGATAAGATTCCTATGTTTCAAGGGAACAATGCAATCATTGTTGACGGTCATATCAAAAAGTTCACATCCTTCTTGCTAAGACATGCTCACTTAAATGCATATAATCATGAAGATGTTAAGATGAAGCTCTTTGTCCTTTCATTAGAAGATGATGCATTGCAATGGTTCTTGGACAAACCTGATAACTCTTTCGATTCTTTGCAAGCTATCATCAATGCATTTAAAGGTAAATATGGGGACAAGAGAGAAGGAAGATATTTGTTTAGAGCTATCAACTGTATTAAGAAGAATGAAAATGAAACAATTGAGGAATTCAATCAAAGGTTCAATGTCATTGTCAAAGAAAAGACTCAAGACGATAAACCTCCTGACAAATCCTTATTGGAGCAGTATCTTGAAACATTTGTTGTTGATACCTCTTACACGATAAGACGAGCTATACCAACCGATTTAGTTTCTGCTCAAGCTATAGCTGAAGAATTAGAAAAAGATAGGAAAGCATTTGGTAAATCTGAGATTCTTGGTTTTGAAAGAGGTCCGGTCAAAGCTAAAGGCAAAGAGATAAGGGAGGTTGAGCATGACTCAATTAAGGAATTAACTCGGATGATTAAGAAATTAGAATTGAGCATGTTAGAGAAATGAGTGTTATGCAGTCTAGGCTAATTTAAAGGAACGAAATCAAGCGCAAAATGTTCAACCTAGGAATAATAATAACAATCGAGGTAATAATAATCCATGGCCAAGAAGGAATCCTCCTAATGAGAAAAGGCCTCCCAATCCACTTGAACCCACCAATGTTGTTGATCAACCTATTCCATTTTGCAAGCCTTGTGAAGGATTCCATGAAGAAAGTTCATGTGCCATTGCTAGAAGACTCGTAGATGAAGGAACTAGTGAACAATTAAATAATGTCAATCATAATTCTTCAATGGAAAGTCATTGAACATATATGATCCCCTCATCTTTCACCATCAATAATTTTAGTGATGAAAAGGATCCTATTACACAGATATACGGCGAAATGTCATCTCAAGAGTAAATTCTAGACATTGTTAGAAGTAAAGGTTACACTTGTCAAAAGAAGGGCAAAGATGAGAGTCAGAATAAGCAACAAACTACATCTAAGAGTTATCAATCAAGATTAAAAATTGATTGGTTTGCATGGATAAACTAGTGTTATCAAAATTGCACTGAAACAAGTAGAACTGGTTGGTTCGACCATTTTTGGCCCAAAATCGGTCCGAACCAAAATAGGCTAGTTTGGCCCTGAATCGGCCAGTTCTGTAACGAAACCGGCCAGTTCGGTATTGAACCGACCTATTCCACCGAACTGGCCGGTTCAAGACCGGTTTTGTGTGGTTTGTACCTTACCAGGTCAATGTAAAAAATTTGCCCCTTTTTTAATTTTTGATTTTTTCGGTTGGCCCACTTCTAATTCTCAGCTAGGCTAGCCTAATATTCAAGATTATGGCCCTCAACCTAATATTTGAGCCTATAGTTTTACTTAAATTTTTAACATTACCATGAAATGATTCAGGATGTTTGAGAGTGGTTCCAACTTCATTGGATTTCATATGGAGAAAGTAGAATTTTAGATTTCACTCAAAATCCAGCAAACTTAACAAATTTTCAGGATATCAGGATTGTGGTGATTGTAACGTTTCCATTGGATTTTGTCATGTATGAGGGTAAGGGACTAACATTTAATAAAGAGAACCAACCCCTCTATGTACTTTGATGTTAGTGGCATTGGTTGTCGAACTCCTCTATCACGAATCTACTAAAAATGTACCCATCACTCAAATAAAATCTTGACTTGACATGCTACACTTTTTCTATCTTATTCTAATGCTTAGAGGGTTATATTGATGACGAAGATCCCAATATAAGCAATGGTTTTGATGATATGTAGGTATTTGTTGTAGCATGGTTTTTTTTGGATGCTAGAGGCCATCTAGAGCCTATTTGTTGATGTATTTTCGGTTTAGGAATGGATTGCACTCAATGCTATTTTGGTTAGGTGCACCCTTTTATGCTATATAAATGAGAAATTTTGCTTATTTATGTATAAATGGTTTGGATTCATATGGATGCACATTTATATATATGTTTTTCTTTAGAATATGAATATTTTATGTGTTTTTGGTACACTGGTTTTCTACCGGTTTGGACCGATTCCTGGTCCACAAGGTTCATGAAGAGTTCATGTTAAAGCGCTGCATTTTTCAAGGCTTTAGGCATGTCTCAGTAGGATAAGACTAATGTGCACCAAAAAGATGAGGAAATCAAGTTAAAGGATTTGAATTGCTACATGATGAATGAAAATCATCAACCTTTCTTCCTGACTTTGGAGGTTAATTATCATTTGCTCCACAACTGTATGCTAGATTCTAGGGCCTCAACCAATGTCATGACTAAGAAGGTCATTGACTAGTTAAATTTAAGAATTTCAAGACCTTATCACAACATTTGCTCTATGGATTCAAAGAAAATTGAAGTCCTCAGTGTAGTTAAAGACTTCAAAGTAGCCTTGGCTAATTACCTGTATAAGATTATTACCATGGACATAGCAATTATAGATGTACTTGATGTATGGGGAATGCTTGTGTCGAGGAAGTTTACAATTGATCTAGGAGGATGTTTTCAGTTGGATTTGTCATATGTTGCTATTCCTGCAACAGTTGGTGGTATGGTCAGATTGTACAAGGAAGTTGAAAGAATGTATCATGTTGAAAATCCGAAGAGGCCAGACGATAAAGAAGTTGAACCATAGGGACATCCTTTAGAGTATAATGCAGTTTTGATTGAGTTCTTCCCACTAATCCATCATTTTTCTTCATCTCATCTTCCAAACAAGAAAATAAGAAAACTCGAAATTGACAAAGATATGTAGCACAATGATCAGATCCTTCATCAACCTAAAAGGGTCAGAATTTAGCAAGGGACATCTGACAAGTACCCTATCAACCTACCTATAAGCGAATAGGTGTTCCAGATTGTGCTACCGAGATGACATCTGATGCCATAGGGCATCCTCTCTATTGTATTTCTAACCCTATTCTCGTAGATAGGGTTTTATTTATGTCATTAGCTAGTTTTCTTTCCATGCATTTATATTTTGATATGTTAGAATAGGCTTTTCCTATTCCAACAAATGTTTTATGTATACATGTTTTTTATTTTGAGCAGATATCTATTTGATGGAATTTTTTTTTCTTGGATACAGGATTTTGGATTCTCACATTCCTTCAACAAAGAAATGTGTCCCCATGTGGAGCCAAATGTTGACCGCACTTTTTCAACAGTCCAAGAAAGCAGAGTACAAGGAAGTGGAGAAAATTTCTCGAAGATCAAAGTAAGTAGTTCATCATTCATCATTGTAAAACCCAAATTCTACAAATATGTTGTAAATGATGCTAATATGACCATTTAATTATGTAACAACACTAAGGTAACCCTTTGATTTTGGCAAAGGATTTCATCCTAGGAAGTTTTTTAACCTCCCTAAATTTTGTGTGTTTGTAAACACGCCTAATCGATAGAGTTTTTCTTCCAGCTATAACCCCAAAGATAGGGTGGAATTCGTTGACAAGGTCTTAGGTGAGTCCTATCATTTATCAAGTCTATTGTAAAAGTGTGTTTAGGAATAATTTTAGTGCATGGTCCCTCGCAATCAGAAACCATGGCTAAATTATTTTATTATAAGCACACTTGGTTTCATACTAGATCATATTGTGCCGTGTTGTCGCTTAGATTGTATAGGCATGGTGCGACGACTCAGGGTAGGGGTTGTCACTCTAATCCCCAACCTCTTCATTCTAGTTGTATTGCAACAACAGACTATGGGGGGTAGTCCCTATGAAATGAGAAAATGCAAGACCCGTTGGCAACCAACAAGTCTGGGAGACATGATTGAATGGCCTAGCCACTTGGTTTATTTTAGCAAGTTTAAAAGTTTTGATTGGATTTATATATGAGACCAATGCCTTATGGAGTCAGCTACTTACTTTAGATCAATTATGAACTAAGTTACTGGATGGACAACCACTGCTTAAATGCTTAACTATCTTATATGTTATGCAAATCGTATGACCTAGGTGTAATGCAAGAATCTTGATTGATTATAATTATATACCTAGCTAAGTATATGCCTTAATATTTATCTATTCTGAGGCTAGCCTCAAAATTAAGTGGCAGAGAGAAGTCAGGGTGAGGCAAGCAAAGGCTTGGTTAATGATACCTCTCCTTGAAATCGAACATACCTGGTGCCTCCAGTGTTGCAAAGACTGTGGCTCTGATGGCTGCAAGATCATCGTTTTAACCACTAGAGAGGATCTAGCATTCACAAGCTAAGAGATGAAGGGTGCTCCTATCTGTCTATCAACCAAACTTACGCTTAGAGATAAGTTAATTAATGCACAACTAGGCCTAGAATGTAATGCAAGATAGATTTGAGTGATACTGACTCAGGATTGTTTATTGACCTTAAGTACTTAATTATGATTTAGCTTCAGGTTTTACGCAAAGTAATTAATGAACGAGGGACAATAACCACTAGAGAGGATTTAGCATTCGCAAGGTAAGAGATGAAGGGTGCTCCTATCTGTCTATCAACCAAACTTACGATTAGAGATAAGTTAATTAATGCACAACTAGGCCTAGAATGTAATGCAAGATAGATTTGAGTGATCTTGACTCAAGATTGTTTATTGACCTTAAGTACTTAATTATGATTTAGCTTCAGGTTTTACACAAAGTAATTAATGAACGAGGGACAATAACCACTAGAGAGGATCTAGCATTCGCAAGCTAAGAGATGAAGGGCGCTCCTATCTGTCTATCAACCAAACTTACGCTTAGAGATAAGTTAATTCATGCACAACTAGGCCTAGAATGTAATGCAAGATAGATTTGAGTGATCTTGACTCAAGATTGTTTATTGACCTTAAGTACTTAATTATGATTTAGCTTCAGGTTTTACGCAAAGTAATTAATGAACGAGGGACAATCTTATACACAAGATAAAGTGCCAATTTTACTAGTGCTCACAAGATGTTTCAAATTTAACCAAGAGATAATTGCCCAAGTACAAGAGATAAAGTTAATGCTCTTCACAATGATTTACCAATAGAGAATTATCATTCACAATAGACATCCAATTTAAACATGAACAATAAATCTAATTGTTATCCTCCACAATGTCCCAAGGCTGAGAAAGGAGATTGATGAAGGTAACCTCAAACCACTGAGGGTTCAACAGCTGGCCTTGCTAAACCAAGGATGGTTCTCTCTATAAAGCTCATAGCCAAATATGATTGGGATGGGAAAAATATACTAGGCTAGGTCTGTCCATCTCTAGGGTTTTGAAATTTAGGTTTTTGCTGGATCAAGAGTAAAAATCAGGGAACTAGGTCAGATTTCAAGGGTTCAGTTACAAGAGATATAAAGGAGCAGGGTAGGTATCCCTTTGTGATACTTTGGGGTTTTGTCGATGTAGTGTAGGGTGGAAAATCAAAGATTTAAAATGAGCATGGCAAGCATGAATTCATTTATCAGAAGACTAAGTGCACAAAATGATATTCCTAACCAAAATAGAGCTTAATTAAAAGAACTCTATTTAAAATCTCTTAGGAAAGTCATTGAAGAAGGAAGATATGGAAAGGAGATACCATTCATATAAAACTATAACAAAGAGAAAACATTATCACAAACTCACAACACAAGAATTCCTGAATAATAGTTGTAACTGTCCTTTGATTTCCTGTAAAAAGTGATGAAGTAGAAGCTACAAGAGTTCCATTCTCTGATGTCCAAACTTTAATAGTTCGAAATCTGAAGTATTTATACAATTATTTTACAAAAAAATATCTTGAAACAGACTTCAAGATTTATTACAAAAATTCATAAAAATAGATCAAAACTACTCAAATATCATGTGGCTTAATTCTGGTGATTTTTTGGGCATTCTGGTGTAACTAAGGCCTTGAATAAACACTTATGTTAATCTTGCTGACTGATGAACTGCCTTGCTGTTCCATTTTTTCTGCATTTTGTTTGATCAATGGTGAAAGGAATTTGCATCGAAAATATCCTTGCTGTCCTCTGAGCGGTGGTGACACAGATGATTTGGTGCTTTGTGAATGGAGGTCGTGTTCTTTTAGTTGAGAAATTACATAAAAGATAATGAAAAATTGCGACCGAGAGCGTGAAAAGCTGAACTGATATTGACCACCAGGAAGAAATATGAGCCCTTCATCCGAGCTCGCTGATCCAGGCTGATTAGATTTGGGCCGTTGATCCGGGCCAATTAGATATCGAAATCACAACCGAGAGATAGACGTTGTGGGGAAAGAACTTTAAATGGGTGTGATCGTTGGGGCTGGGGGTCGGGACTGATCGCAGTTAGGAGTCGGGGCCGAGGGTCGAGACTTATCGGAGTCGGGAGCCGGGACCTATCACTAGGGCCAGGATTTTAGATTTGGTGCGGGGTTATCGGCCCGGGGTTTATTGCAGGATGGGAAGTATTAAAACGGGAGGTAGGACTTAAAGCGGGATACAGGATTTAAAACGAGAGGTGAGACTTAAAGCGAGATGCGGGATAGGCCGATTACGTGATCCCGCAATCACAATCAAAAAGAGGTATGGGGCATTGCTTTATGTTTCATGTAACAAATGCCGATTGCGGGCTGTGGGATGGTGCGGGCCTAGTCTATGCCTTGGGGGTAGTGGGTTTTATGTATATGTATTATGTTTGTAATACATTGCAATGTAATGTATTACGAAGGTAATGTTGATATGTGAAAACAACTAGAGTTTATGTATCTCACAAAATGGAAATGCGGCTAGAGTTGGAGTTTTAAAAGAGATTTCGGCTAACTTTCAATGTATAGCAAAGGAAGTGCGGATAGAGAATAAAAAAAAGATTTTTGGGATATGGCTAGAGTTTGGGAATTAATATGAAATATGAATGTTTTCAAGTGACAAATGGGTTTTTGTCTAAAATTTAATGATTTTCCCAAGGAAAAAGGGATTTTAAAGGGAATAAGGGGATTTATAAGGGATGTTGAGGGAGATAAATGCAATATGAATGGGGATATTGAGACAAGCAGAAATCCCTTCGAACATCATTTTTCCCTATTATTACTCCCATAATGATTAACCATAAGTGATGTTATGACTTTTTTGACCATTTTGATGACTTGACCTATTGATGACATCTAATGGAGTATGAAACTGACCATGAGATGAGATTGAGATGGTGATCAAGACATTTACTAATGACTCATCATAATGGGTGATGACACAACCAAAATGACATTGGACCATAAAATGGAGGGAGTAGTAACATACCTAGACATACTAACCAATGATCCACTTTTTATTTGAAATCCTTTTGAAACCATAAAAATCTGACCTTGGACCCTATCAAAAATCTTTGAAAGAGCACATTTGATCACTAGTGACTGGCAGGACTGGCAGACACTAACACTAATGACAATGAAATATTAGAGCACTCATCCACTTAGAACAATTAACCAATGATACAATGTAAGATGCCAATAACGATCATTCAAGAGATAGATATTTTAATGCTTAGGTGGCTAATGTTCCTCAAACACAATTAGCAAACTAAGATTATGGTGACAAGTTTCCACAATGTCAATTAGACACCAATTCAGTTGCTAATGTGAAAGAACAAGAATCATCAACCTGCTCAAGTCCAAGAAATGATCACTTTAGTTAACACCAACTTAAGCAATAAAAACCATTCAACAAGAGATGAGATTAATGTGCTTATGTGAGTGAGCTCATTAAGTGCAAATTTATAACTTTAGAGATTATGGAACTCACAAGACAACACAATGTTAGATCTCTTGAACAATAAAACCAATGATAAATTCACTTCCAAATCCAATGTTGCCAATGCTAGCAATCTTTTCAATGATAGAGCATTAAACCAAATCAATAATCCTTATGAAATTTATGTTCCAATGATATTAAATGAGCAAAAGAAGACTTCTTAGGAAAGCAGTAAGTTAGTTATGGCAGCAGTATGCAATCTTATGCCAAATGTGTCAAAACAGTCACAAAATTTATCTCTTTCTTTAGATTAATGAGAGCACTGAAGATGAGATTGCAAACAGTGAAAAAATTGCAAGGAATAAATATTATCCCACTGTTATATATCAGACTTTGATGTGCACTTCAAAAACAGTAACACAATCATCCAAATTTATGAAATTTGCTCAAAACAGTGAATGCCCAAGTGATGCAAATGATTTAGAAATATGATAGGTGATTTTATGTTACTTAAATGAGTTAGATGCCACTATTACCAAGTAATCATGTGGCTGTAAGTGAAACAGTGAGGAAATGAGGGTTTAGAAATCAACACGCTTGGCCTTTTTGCTCGCCCACAACTCTTCCAATGATTAGACCACCTACATTCATAAATGTTAGCTCAAGAAAAATCACTTGAAGACTGCTGCAATCACAATGTGTTAGCCTAAAAAATTTAATGGAAACCCCAATCAAAGATAGATAAGACAAGAGGGAAAGAATGAATGGCTAGAGGAAGGCTAGAAGGGTAGCGATGGAGGGATCAAGGCCTTAGGAGGCCACGGATGAGAGGGTGTAATATCCCCAATTTTGATTTTAGCATTAGAGGTGAGTTTGGGAAGAGGACGCAATTTTGGCACCGGGACTTAGGAGGAAAAGAGAATATTGTGGCTCTAGTGGAAAGTGGGAACCACAAGAAAGAGAAATTTGACCCAAGGAGGGAACTCGCACTCTTGAAAGAGAGAGGAAAGAGAAGGGAGTGCAAATTTGGAGAAAGAGAGAGGAAAGAGAAGGGAGTGCGAATTTGGAGAAAGAGAGAGAGTGGGGATCACAAGGAGAGAAGGAGCCACAAATTATAAACAGAGCAAGAGTCACTCATTTTGGTCATTCATTCATCTAATCTGAAACTTGTCTTTCACATAGCATGCTTTTGCAGAAGCCATGTCTGCAAGTGTTGTTTAGCACATGAGTGTCTCCGAGTGGAGATCTCAACTCTTGCTTCAGTGGACTTCGAGTGCCAACCCAAGAAGGGAGTTCCATTATTTTCTGATTGTTCCAGCAATGGAAGTGTGAGTTTGTGTGGAGGAGACACTAGCAGCAACGCAGGAACTGCGTAGTGCTTGGAGGAGACACGCTTGGGAGTTGAGGAGTGAAGGGAGTTAAGTAAATTGTAGAGTAAGGGTTACGCTGAAGGAGAGAACTCTCTACAATCTTGTTGGATAATTGCATAGAATACATAATTATTCCTTCATTGGAGTCACCAAAATGGAAGTGTTGAGAATGCATTAGACACGGAACATTTCTATTGAGTGATACCTCAATGCCCTTTAGTAATGTTGAAGCTATTGATTCATCAATTTTTGCAACTGCCAAGTTGTTTGATCATACTAGAAAGCAATTGGATCCATGAATCTAGGTCTTTAAAAGAGTTGTTTTATATATATGTGTGTGTGTGTGTTGTTTCCTGCCGTATTGTATCCATATTTTTTAAAAATTTGTCGTATCTTATTCAAACCCCGTATCCGTAACCGTTCATGTATCCGTTTCAGTGCAACTTAGGCCTTAACCCTAGCTACTGTCCCTTTTCTCTTTGGTCGCAACACTAAAAGGGATTCCCTTTCCCTTGTTGCAACCCTGAAAGGGCTTTCGCTTGAGCCGTAGGTCATTTTTTGCCTTGTCGTGGCCCTAGGAGGGCTTCTAACCCTCTTGCCCCCCATCTTTGGCCTCTTTCTGTTGAACGACAACCCTATTGGGCTTGTTTCCCTTAGTTGTGGTCCCTTCCAGCCTCCCTTGGCCTATTGTTTCCCTTTCTTGGCCTCCTTTAGCCTTTCTAGCCTATCATTGGCCTTCTCCTAGCCCTCATAATTCATTCTCTAGTCGTTGAGTTGGTTTGCATTAGTATTTTATCTCTAACAGTTTGTTTTGCAACATTTTTTGAGCGAACTTGGTGGTTGCAGGTGAACAAGATCATTGGAAATGTTTCTAGTCATCTACAAGGCCATTAGGCCTCTTGGTTTGCTCTGTAATCCCTCATTATCATCACTGTCTTCATTTATAATTCTGAAGCATTTCATGACAGCAGTATATTCATAGCCTAGCCCCTAAACACATTTAAAGTAAGCCTAAATTGACTCATTAATCACCTAAGGCATTAAAAATTAGTCTTGAGGTCAAATTGATTGCATATAAGTGGAATATTAAGGACAGTTGGGTGATTTCAAGATCTGATATGTTTGCTACAGCTACATAAAATCATCTATAGAAGTAATAAATTCACATAACATTGGCATAATAATCAATTTGCAAGCATATTTCTTCATTGGCATATCACTTGCATTTCATAGCATATCTGATCATTTCTTGAAGGCTGTCATAAAAATCAGAGGTCTGATATATGCTGCATAATGTCTGATATAAATATTACAATGGTATCAAAAGTGGCTAACAGTCATCTATTTTCATTTGGCATTTGTTCCTTGCATCTTGTTCATCTTGAATAAGTGCCTTCTAGTTGTTGAAGAATCTAGGGCATCTGAGTTATAGTGAGATTCTTCTAACGATGATAACTATTTGTGAGGAAAATTTACTTTTTCTTGTTAGCAGAATCTTTACTTATTATTATTAGTGTGTATTCTCTTTACTTCATCAAATAGTTACCAAAACAAAAGAGACAAGAACACAAGATGTTGGCTCTCAGCCAGGGCAAAAACCTCTCTCACCTAGAGAGGAAAACCTTTCTGCAATTTTCTCTTATTGAAACTACAATTGACAAATTCCAAACCCTAGACCCTTTACTTCAGTATGCCTCCAAGACCTTGTCACTGCTCTTCTGTTGAAATTTGGTACCGGAGGATAGGTGGTTCCCTTAGGCTTTGATCTTTGGCCTAGGGAAAAGTGTCCAAAAGATTTTAATTTTTCTCCTAAAGTGACTTTATAATTTTTATAAAGTTAAAATCTAATTAAAAGTGACTTTAAGTGATAAAGTTACTAAGTCTAATTTTAAAGTGACTTTTATAAAGTCAATGAAAAATTAGAAAGGAAAAGTGACTTTGGAAATAAATGACTAAGTGGGTCTTTATTTAAGGGGTGAATTAAAAAATAGAAAGTGAGATTTAAATGTGCATTTAATCTCAGCCACTGATATAAATCTATCTCAGCCATTGGATTTAGGGATCACCCAAAAGTCATTTAGGGTTGGGTTAAGGAAGTAAAAGGAGGAAAATGATCATTCATTCTTTCATGAGCAGATTGGGAGAAGGAGAGCAAGAGAGCAAGGGAGATTTCTGGACAGGAAGGAGAAAGAGGCAGCAGTTTGGCACACATACCAAGGCAGCTCTTCAGCAAATCCGTACAGCTGAAAGAACAAGCAGAAAAAGCTTATTTTTGCTGAGAAAATAGAGAAAAACTGATTTTTGGGCACAAATTTCGGCACAGAAATCGAGGTTTGTCCGTAGAGTCCGTACGGCCGTCCGTACAGTCCGTACGGTCCATACCGCTCGTACATCAAGTTTCCAGGTTGTCTGTTGGGCTGAAAACAGATAAGTTTGCTTGCTGGAAAAATTTGTTTTTGCTGTAATTTTTTGCTGAAAATTTTCTCACTGTAAAAGGCATTTTCCAGAAATAATGAAGAGCTTTCAAACTGGTTTTCCCCAAAAGTTGTAGGGGGTTTTTCCAAGGTCACATTGACCAAAAATATCAGTGTTTTAATGGTTGTTTATTACTGCTGATTTTTATTTCTGCAATTTCTAATATTTTGTAAAATTTCCAGAATTTGTGTTTTTAGAAAAAAAATAAAATAAATAAATAAAAATAAAAAATAAAATAAAAATAAAAAATAAAAAAATTCAGCTTGTTAAATGTATGGTTATGGGAAAGGGCATTTAACTATATGGGAGAAATAAGGAGACACTGAAAACCAGGGTGGGAAAACAAAAAATTTTACAGTAATCGAATCAGCTTCAACAGGTTGCAGATAGCAGTTCAGCAAGACACAGCAGTTCCAGCAGTCCAGGGAGGTCTCGAAACCCCGTACAAGTTCTACATACTGTTTGCTTTACATCTGTTATTTGGTTCTTTACAATGTCTCTTAGCATCTTCGAGAGTCTCCCTAACCCATGAGGGTCTCCTCTTGGAGGAGGAGGACTCTTGAGGAGGAGGATCAATAGGATCCATAGGTTCATCAACACTCAACATTGTTTCATCTTCTTTTGTACCCTATTTTCCAGTGTCAGCGTCTTTGTCCTTCCTTGGGATATGAAGGTTGTTGATCTTGTTGAAGGCCATATCTTCGTCAAAGGTGACATCATGACTTATCTCAACTTCCCTTTGACCAGCCACATTAATTTATTAACCCTTAGAATTTTCACTATAGCCCACAAAGATTCCTTTCTTCCCTAATGCACTCAATTTGCTTCCTTTCTCTTTTGGCACAAGAAAATATACCAGATATCCAAAAATTCTAAAATGAGAGACATCGGGTTTCTTACCAGTGAACACTTCTTTGGGAGTCTTAGAGTCCAATGCTTGATGATGGCATCGGTTTTGAACATACATGGCGGTATTAGCAGCTTTAGCCCATAAGAACTTTGGAAGCCCTTGATCGTGAAACATGGCATGAACAACTTCTACAATAGTATGATTCTTCCTTTCAGCTACACCATTCTGCTCGAGAGTGTATGGTGTTGTAGTCTCCCTCTTAATGCCAACTTCTCTGCAATAATCATGGAATTCATTGGATTTGTACTCAGTCCCATTATCAGTCCTCAATATCTTGATTTTCTTCTCAGATTGGTTTTCGATCAAGGCTTTGAATTGATAGAACCAGGTGAACACTTCATCCTTATTTTTCAAGAAGTAGATCCAAGTCTTACGAGAATAGACATCCATAAAGTTGAGATAATATAAATATCCTCCCAAAGAGTTTACGGGCATCATACCAGATATGTCGGAGTGGATCAATTGCAATATATCTGTGGTCTTGCTATTACTTGAGGGGAATGGTCCCCTTGTAAGTTTTTCTTCGGCACATCTCAAACATACATATTCGTGTTCTACTTTGAACTCGGGCACACCTGTCACCGTTTGTCTCATATCGGGTAGAGCCTTATAATGAAGACGGGAAAACCTCTGGTGCCATAGTTCAGATTGTAGAGACGTGTCACAAGACATGGCTCCCAATGGACTTCCTCCAACTTGATAAAAAGTGTCAACCCTGAACCCAAGAGTAAAAGCATCTTTAAAATTCCTTTTCCAAACATGTACCTTTCCATCGATTAACGCCACCTTGTATCCTTTGTCTTCCATTGTCGAAATGGACACCAGGTTCTTCTTGAGATTAAGTACATATAGAAATTCTTGTAAATGAATAGTGTTACCATGATTCAATTGAAGGGTAACATTCTCTACTCCCTTCATGGGATAGGTGGCATCGTCTCCAAGGATAATCTCCAAGTTTGTCTCCTTCTCTATCAAATTAGAGAGAGCTTCCTTGTATCTGGTGAAGTGCCTTGAGGCACCACTATCAATTAGTCAATTCCCCAAAGTGTCGGTGGAGAGGTAGTGGAGAGGGCCGATATAAGATAGTACTCATTTTGCTTATTGTTAACAACATTTTATTCTTCATACATGGAGTTCCTTGCTTTCTTGGAGGGTCGACCATTTCCTTGATGTCCCACCTTCTTTTTTCCTTTGCCATTGTACCTGCCATTCCTTTGATCGTTGTGGTTGAAGTTGCCTAGAATGATTGTGATCATCATCATGTGATGTGTCTCTTCTATTTGGACTCTCCCTTGCATAGTGGCCAAACTTATTGCAAACAAAGCACCTGCCCTTCTTAGATCCAAGCTTTCCATTGAAATGACCTTTGGACCCTGCAGGATTTCTCCTTTTGGCATGAGAGGAGAAAGCAGTGGGGTTGCTTTTATTAGAACACATTTCTTGCTCCACCCTTCTTGTCTTTTCTTGAATGCATCTCGACATCAATTCTTCAAACCCTGGAATTCGATCACTACTGAGAATAGTGGCTCTAAATATATAATGGTTCTAAATATATACCACTCGGGGGGAGTCCTCCAAGGGTAGTGATAGTAAGTTCCCTGTCAAGAATGATCTCGCTAATCGAGAGTAGATCATTCTTGATCCCAGTGATCCTTAATAAGTAGGATTGAATATCCTCGTCCTTGCCCTTCTTAATATCCTTTTAACTTATTTTTGAGAAATAAAATTTGATTAACATCACTAACCTTGAACATGTTGACCAACCTGTTGTAGATCTCCTTGGAGGTCTTCAATTCGGAGATGTAGGCCACCAGATGCTTGGCAATGGAATCTCTGATAATCTACTTTGCTTTGACTTCAACCCTATCGTACTTGGTCTTCGCAGCAGCTAGTGCATTTGAAGGAGGCTTAGGGATTTTACCCTTCACATAATCCAACACTTGTTGTTCTTCCAAGGTCGAATCAAGAGACATCTTCCATCCATGATAGTCAGATTATTCATGGAGCTTGTCTTCAGTCGGGAAGTGGGATGAGGAACCCATTGAGCCTTTTGTCCTTGTCCAACTATCTTTGGTGATTGCTCTTTTACTCTTTCTTGGGCTTTGTCTTCACCTCAACTCTGATACCATGTTAATTTTAGGTAACAATGGTATGTTCTATGCTTAAGAGTAATTTTACCTCAATTTCTTTATTAGCCCAATATCAGTATCCAATTTACCAATCACATCAACATGATAGTAAATGCAAGTAGAACATAAACATAAACAGTAGAAGACAAGCCAAGACAAAAGGACACAAGATGTAGCACCAGCCAGGGACAAACCCCAATGTGGGGAAACCCTTGATCAATTCTTCTTATATTCTTCAATAGTTCAGTAGAGAGAGATAGAACAATTTACAAATCTGATAATTTATGACAACAGCAAAAAGCACTAACTAGAAAAGTCAATGCTGGTCAAACAGGGCAGAATTCTTCCTCTCTTTAGCTCGGTCAAACCCAGTCAAATTCGGCCTCCAATAGCAAGTCTAATTATCCTAAAACAATCTGAAAAAGTTCAGTCAAAATTGGTCAACGAAAGTCAACTCTATAGCCAACCCTATGATAGTCAATGCTGGTCAAAGGAGAGGTCAGATTTCCTCGATTTTAGTGCCCAGATCTGTGGCTTGCTAAGATAGAGATACCTTACCCAAACTGAAGTCAAAACAGGTCAACGCAGTAAAAAAGCCTCCCTGCAGCTCGGTCAATGCTGGTCAATGCAGTGAAACAAAAATTTGTCCTTCTTCGCACGTGCGAGAGGAATCTGCCCAGATATGCGTACCCAATCACAAGAGGAGACAAAGAGATGTAAGATGAGATGATGGTAAAAATGACTTGAGGTCTCCCCCTTTTATATGCAACTTTGAGGATGAGTTGGGGCTTTGAATGCCTATTTCGCTTGTTGGCTGACATTGACAATTTGTCCATAATATAAATAAATTCATATCTTTATATGTACATGTCGGAATCGGATGATCTTTAGATCAATCCTACACCTCTTGGAGAGAGGAATCCAAGAAAAATATCAGCAGTCATAAATAAGATGATCGATGTGGTGTTTGGCCCTAGTTGCCAATTTTAATGAATGATGAGAAAATTTTAGAGATATATTGGACATAAACTAAAGCGTTCTCTATTTAGAGCCAGTAAATAAACCTTATGCCAATGTAATATATCTATACATCAACACAACCTGAAAAGCATAATGAAAATAATAGCATAATGAAATGAGTAGACAAATGAAAGTAAATGATCAAGATATTACCATACACAATGAGAACACCACCTCAAATGTAACCCCAAACTCTTTTAGTGATATTGCAAAATACACAGTAGGAGAGCTTCCGCAAGCACAAGAGCTCATATCAAGATCACAAAGTGAGAGCCCAAAACTCCTTTAAATAGAGAAATGGGAGAAAATCCCAAGAGAGACACCATGTGACAAGTGTGATTGGAGAAGATCCCAAGAAGAACAAATCGAATCCCAACTGTAGAGTAATCATTACACATGTGAAGTCTAACCAATCAAATTCCTTAAGTGTGGCATCATATCTCCCATCAAGAAATGTGAGTTCTCTCTGTGTGAGGTAGGTTGATGCCAAGTGTGAACCAAAGGGAGCCACCTCTCATGTAATCTCTACCACTAAACCAAAAGATGACACATCTTAACCTTCCTATGCCTAGAGCTACCAATCAAGGAATATGTGGGCCTGTTCTAGATGTTGCGTGGTGCTAGAGGTAAAGCGTAGTTGCCATGTGTGAGAGCTAGTAGAGTTTGAAGTGGAGAGAAGACTCCACTAAAATCTCAAATCAAATATTCACCCAATATTCTCCAACGTTGCGAGATCTTCCATAAATTTTGATTTTCCAAGTCACTAAATCAAATTCTACAAGTGTAGCAAGGAACTCGATTTCCCCATGTTCTCAATCTCTTGATGATGTCATGTGCCTAATCACCATTTGGCTGCCTCTTGACTTGCTCTTTGACTTGAGATAATTTCCAAGTCATTTCCATGTCATTTTGTCACATGGTGTTCTCTTATTTTTCTCCATTTAATTTATTTCTGGCTGTGTTGTAGGAAACATAGGGCAAGGGGGCGTTTCCGTACGGAAACGAGTACGAAACACTAAAACGCGTGTGTTACGGCCTTGAAACACTTTTCAGGCCGTATTGCCACATTTCACGAAACTGAAACGTGGCCAGTATGGCCTGAAACGCGTTTTAGGGCCATACGACTCACGTTTCAACTTTTTACTCGTGTTTTTTTAATTTTTTTTATTTGTTTTCTATTTTATTTTTAGGTTATCCTAGTGACTTCTAGTTGCTTCTAGATTCCTGTCTAAAGTTATAAAGTAAACTTTTGCCCTAGTGTTGATATGCAGTTCATGGTAATAAGTAAAAGTGATATTCTCCTTTATTTTTCATTTTCATCCTTTTACTTAAATTTTTAACATTACCATGAAATGACTTAGGATGTTTGAGAGTGGTTTCGCCCTCATTGGATTTCATATGGAGAAAGTAGAATTTTAGATCTCACTCAAAATCCAACAAACTTATCTGTTTTTCAAGATTTCAGGATTGGGGGGATTGCAATGTTTCCATTGGATTTT